>CATIWO010768244.1:0-10531 GCA_949673435.1 Macaranga tanarius | reverse complement strand
GATTCATCCAATCTCTTAAAGCTCTCCATTTCCTTCTCTTCTTCTTCTTCTCCTTTTCTCTACACAC
The DNA here is from genome assembly GCA_949673435.1 of Macaranga tanarius. Lineage (NCBI taxonomy): Eukaryota > Viridiplantae > Streptophyta > Magnoliopsida > Malpighiales > Euphorbiaceae > Macaranga > Macaranga tanarius. The sequence continues at coordinate 10,464 of CATIWO010768244.1, read as the reverse complement.
CCATGTATATACATATCCACACACACACACACCTATATATACACTCTAGCCAATCAAGCATAGCCAAATGCCCCGTCTTATGTTCATTAATTAAAAGCTTAATCAACCAAGAATAAAATAATAAAGCCATAGATATTTATCAATACTACTCTACAACATTACTTAATAAAATAATACACAAATATCAATACCAATCTCTACACACCCTTATTGAACTAGGGTAATTATTAAATAAATTCTCAACTTTATATTTATCCAAATAGGTCCAACTTGACTTATACTTAGGTCCTTTCCCATCATATGCACATACTCAACTTACACATCATTCATCAATGGGCTCGATATGTTACAAAAATATATTGTATGAACAGTGCTTCCCAAAATACGGGTGTTACACTAGATCCATTCATTAAAAAACTTTTTCGTGCCTATGGGTTAGCCCTAGGATAACTACACCTTAACGGGTATAAGTTTCTCACTGCTTTTTACGAATTGGTTCGCTCTCAGGGTCAAGAGCCTTCTGTATTTATGCATAGATACATGTTCAGTTTGATGAAGAAAAAAGGAGATCTGACCTTCTCCATGTCTACCATAGCTAATTTTAGCTTATTTAGGAGGTTAGCAGATATTAACCGATCTTGAAAGAATAAGTTTTTTATTATTGAGCATAAGTCAGACTTCCTTGATGTACCTATTATATGGGCAAACAAGGCTCATATTGTGAAATAATCAGCCAACCTTATATAGGACGAGCTTTCCTTTTTAGCCAAACTCTATGGTCAGTGTTCGATATTCCAGCCTTCAGTTGACTATTATTTTCAACATTTTGTCTTGAGACATGATCATCCAGCGGATGCTGGTACTTATGATGTCATAGGTGGTGGTGTTTTGGAATTCGAAGGTATTTTCTAACCCCTTTTCATTCTTATTTTTGTAAATGGCTGATATTATTGATGATTTCATAGAAGGCATTGACGATTTTGTAGATGAGATGCCATACCTGCAGATCCTGATACTCGTCCTCTGAGTGTCGAAGATTACGGCATTCAGCTATCGCCTAGAGCCAACATCAAACCTACTGAAAAGTAGAAGGGCAAACGACCTAGGAGTTTAAAGGATAATTATGAGGATCCAACCAGCGGGGGTGAAATTCTTTTTAAGAGACCCAGGATAAGGGGATGTCCAAATCTTATGCCTTGGATCGAGAAGAAGGTTGAGGATCCGAGTATCATCAACCCCATTGTTAGAAATCATCTATCTAAGTGCCTGAGGCTACCAAAGGATATGACCAAATGGTTGGGCATAGACTAGAATGATCTTAAGAGACAAATATTCTTAAGTCTAATTAAGGTGAATGGCTCATACTATTATTTACATGAGTTCTTCCTTTTATTCATTAACTAACTGTAAAGTATTTCTTATAGGCTTAAAGGATCCTTCGGTTGGACGATGTTCATTACACTCATAGGTGCGAGTGTAATTTGAAAGAGTAGAAGATCAATGAAATAAAGATTGAGCAAGAAAGCGAGCCCATAAAGGTGAAAGAGATTGTTGATACTATTCATACCGAGACAGATAATGCCCTGACGAGCTTGGAGCAAGAGAAAAAGGAGAATGAGGAGCTTCAAAGTTCTATATTTCAGCTAAGTAAGAGGGTTGCAGATCAGGATAAAGAAATTACTTCCCAAGATAGGGAAATTCATCAACTAAGGGAAGCTCGTCTTAGAGAAAAGAATGGGCCTGACTGCCAGCTTTGTTCAAGGTTTGAAGTCAAAGTGCCAACACCTGCTAGTCTTGTAGCATCCTGATCTTAACTTTACCTCTATCAATAGAATATCAATTTGAGATTTGGGTGAAGTAGTCAGAAAAGAAAGATCGGTGATGGTTTCCAATAAGGAGAGCCAATCTTCTGTCAACTCTGATGCAGTGAGGTTGGCTACCGAGACTCTTCCTCTTGTCCCTTCTGAACCTATGGATGCTCGTGAAGGAGATCCTCCTATTGAGGCAAGCGATGCCCAAGTCATTGCAGCTCAAGAAGATACTCATTAGGCTGAAGACTTTAAATTTTGATGCTTAGAATCATGTAATTCTCATCCTTTGTTAAAGATGGAATGTAATGAATCAAGCTTATTAATGAAAACTTTTTTTATTTCAACGGAGTCTATTTGTATATTAGAGTATCTCCTTATTTGAGTTTTTATTAATAAGCATTTGTATGATATTTTTATTATTCTCGCTTGTTCATGTTCGTACTAATTTAAATATTACTTTAGACTGTTATCGAGTGCTAAAGGAAATATTTGAATTAGTATTGTGCCATTATGAGTTTATTGGATATACTTTGTAGACTCATATATTATTTGTACGAGTGCTAAAGACCCATGAATGTGCGTGGCAGGGATCCGTACGAGTACTAAATGGGTTACGAGTATCAGGGACTCGTATGTTTGTATGAGTATAAGGGACTCATATGTTGGCACGAGTATCATAGACTCGTATATTTGTATGAGTATCGGGGACTCGTATGAGTATCTGAGGCTCATACGAATAAGGAACTTGTACGAAATTCTTGTGTTCGTAGTATCTGAGGCTCGTACGAGTCTTTGCAATATTGTGAATGTTGAATACATGGCTATGAATATCTTGTTATGTGAGTATTTAAGGGATCATTCATTTATCACTACGCATTAAAAGAAAATTAGTTTATTTATTTGAATTGCTTATTACAATTCATTTAGGTTTATTGACCCGATTATTCCAGACATCTACTGGTAATATTTCCTTAGATTATTTACATTCCAATATCTAGGAATGGTATTATTCTTTATATCGCTGAGTCTATAAGCTTTTTTATTAGTTGCTTCAATGACTCGGTATAGGCCTTCCTAATTTTGTCCAAGCTTTTCAATGCCTGAGTTTTCTTTACCTATTTCAGCCTTTTTGAAGACCAAATCTCCTATGTTAAAGATTATTGGATGAACTCATTTATTATAATAACGAGTGATCTGTTGTCGTTTGGCTTCGACAATAGCTGCAGCCTGCTCTCTTCTTTCTTCTAACATATCTAAAGAGATCCGACAATGAACATCATTTTTTATTTGGTCCATATCATTAGAGATTTTAAATAAGGGAGATCCTATCTCTACTAGGATGACATCGTCCATTCCATATGCTAAACGAAAAGGTAATTCTCCGGTTGATTTTCTTGGGGTAGTACAATATGCCCAAATAATATTGTAGAGTTCGTCTGGCCAATATCCTTTTTTATCATCAAGGCGTTTCTTAATGCCTTGCAAAATAATTTGATTCGTAACCTCCGTCTGCCTATTGGTCTGCGGATGAGCTACTGAGATGAATTGTAGCTTTATATTAAGATCGGAGCAGAACTGTTTGAACTTCTCATTATCAAATTGTTTCCTATTATTTATTATAAATGTATGAGGAATTCTAATTTTGCATATTATTTCCTTCTAAAAGAAACTACGAATTCTAGCTTTTGTTATTGTCAGAATTGCTTCAACTTTGATTCACTTGGTGAAATGGTCTATTGCCACAATAATGAACTTCCTTTGCCTAGATACTAGTGGGAAAGGTCTTAATACCCCTAGACTGAGAAGGGCCATGGACTGCCTATGGGACTCTGAATGTAGGCTAGTGAATGAATTAGCTAGGAGTATAACTGGCATTTTTCACAGCTTCGTACAAGATTTTGTGCATTTTAAGACATTGTAGGCCTGTAATAACCTTGTAAGAGAACTTTTTTCACTAAGGTTGCTTGAGCTTCATGAGCTCCGTATATCCCTTTGTGTATTTCCCATAGAATATAATTTCCTTCTTTATGAGATATGCATTTACTCCATAGGTGGCTGATTGACCTTCTATATAGGTTCCCATTTTACAACGAGTACTGGCCTGCTTTGATTCAAATTTTCTTAGCCTAATCTTTATCTTCAAGTAGCTTACCTAAATCTAAATACTCAGCTATAGGTTGTATCCATTCTGCTATCTCAAAAGTTTCAAGTACTTCGTTCTCTTCGGTAGATAGACTAATGAGTTCCTCTCTTAGTTTCAGACTTTGGAACAAGGTCCCATTTTCTGCTGCAGATTTTGCTAGCGCATATACATCATTCTGACTTCTTAGAATTTAAATTATGCTCCACTGTCCGCCATTTTTTTCTATCCTTTTTAAAAAGCACATGAGCTTTATCTGAATATTTGATCATACTCGGATCTTTTATTTCGAAAGTCCATTTCAGTTGATTAACTACTAGCTGAGAATCACAGAGTATTTTGAGGCTCTCAGCTTTTACTTTATTTGCCAATTTTAACACCGTGATTAAAGCTTTATATTCCGTTGCATTATTTATAGCATGGTATATTATCCGGACTGCGTATTCTATTTTGATTTTTTCTAGTCCCACCAAGATAATTCCAGCACCCGAACCTTCTTTTCCTACAGCACCATCTACATACATTAGCCATTCAGACTTCTCCTTGCCAAGTTCATCTAATTTTGTCATTTTTTGGATAAAATCGGATAATACTTGGGCTTTTATTATGGTTCGTGGTTTGTAGGAGATGTTATGTTCTCTTAGTTGAACTGACCATTAAACGAGTCGTCCAGATGTCTCTGGACTTTGTAGAACTTTTCTAAGAGGTTGATTCATTCTAACCACTACTTTATGAGCTTAAAAATAGTTTCAGAGCTTTCATGAAGTATGTATTAGAGCTAACGCCATTTTATCCATCTTAGGATAGCGGATCTCTAATCCTCGAAGGACCTTACTTACATAGTAGATTGGGTTTTTCTCTCCCTGATCTTCTCATACAAGTACCGATGCTAAAGATTCATTTCCTACATATAGATATAGGTATAATATTTCCCCAGGAGTTGGCTTACTTAGCAAAGGTGGGGAGACTAGAAACTTTTTGATGTCTTCGAATGCTAATTAGCAGTCAGCACTCCACTCGAATCTCTGTGTGTTTTTTGATGCTCAGAAGAATGGGAGGCACTTCTAAATTTTCCCAAGGCTATTATTTGTCCGTTCAACTTTTGTAACTTGTTTAAAGTTGTGGGTGCCTTCATATTGATAATCACTTCTATTTTCTCTAAGCTTGCTTCAATTTCCCTTTGAGATATTATAAAATCCAAAAATTTTCCAACCTTGACTTCGAAGACACACTTGTCTGGGTTAAGTTTTACTTTGTACCCTTTAAATGTTCTAAAGACCTGTTCTAGGTTTTTAGGATGATCCTCCGATCTTCGGCTCTTAATAATCAAGTCATCCACATATACCTCTATAGTTTGCCCTATATGTTCCTTGAAGATGAAGTTCATGAATCTTTGATATATTGCTCTTACATTTTTAAAACAAAAAGGTATGACATTATAACAACAAAGCCCCTGGTGAGTTATGAAAGATATTTTTTCTTGATCTTCCTTTTTCACGGGAATCTGATAATATCTTTGAGTAGCATCAACAAAGCTATACATCCCATAGCAAGCAGTTGAATCAACCAGTTGATCTATAATTGGAAGAAGATAACTATCTTTTAAACATGCTTTGTTCAAGTCTGTATAATCCACGCACATCTAATATTTCTTATTTGGCTTTCGGTCGAGGACTACATTAGCTAACCATTCAGGATATGAGACTTCTCTTATAAATCCTGCCTCCTGTAACTTGGTGGTTTCCGCTGCTATAATCTTTTCCCTTTCTAAAGTGAAGTTTCACCTTTTCTAAACTACTAGTTTAATAGAGGGATCAATATTCAAGCTATGAGCAACTATATTAGGATCAATTCTTACTGGCTTCGATGCTTGTGTTATAAAAGTACTTGCGTGATTTTAAAGTACTTGTTTGATTTCCTTTTCCACTTATTCAGACATCTCTCTACCAATTTTAATAAGATTACCATTAACGAGTTTTAACTCATTTAGCTTATCGATTGGTTCAGGCCTTACTCCTTGATTTTCAACATCAACAAAATTTTCTATTAGGAAGGCTTCTAACTCTTCTTTAGTTGCGAGGTGATAACATTATTTTGCAGCCTCTTGATCTCCTTTGATCATAATAACTCATCCTGGGATGGGAATTTTTATTACCAAGTATTTGATACTTGTGACTACTCCTGTCTCCCATAGGATCGGTCTCCCAATGACTCCATTGTAAGCAAGTCGAGTATCTATTATATTGAATAAGGCTTTCAATGTAATGTGTTGCGCTAACTCTCAATTTTTAAATTCTATGTCTAGCTCAACACTACCCTTTGGTTGAACTGTTCCCCCATAAAAGCTTGTGATTAGATTGGAGATCGGCTTTAAATCTATTGATGAGCCTTCCATTGCTCGAAAGGTTTCCCATATTAAAACATTAACTGTACTTCCATCATCTATGAGTATCCTTTTAACCAAATAGTTTTTTTATGTATGCCTTGATTACCAATGCATCATTATGAGGTTGTTTGACATAAAGTCCATCCTCTTGACTGATTGTGATATTCAGAATGGAGGAATTGGCTCCTACCATACAAACTTCTTTCCTGAGTCTTTTCTTTCTTCTACCTAATATTGATTCACCACTAATTATCATATTAATGACTCCAGATACATCCCTATGAGTTCTTTTCGTATCCTCTTGATTTCCACTCCGAGTTTCGGAGCTTTTTAGTCATCTTGGTGGATCCTCAGTAAATTTTCTCAATAATCCAGCTCTTACCAACCGATCTATCTCAATCTTAAGATCTTGACATTCATCCGTGTCATGGCTGTGATATTGATAATATCTACAATACTGATTCTTATCTCTTATTCTGATTGAAAGTGAATTAAGCTTTCGAGGTGTTGGTATGTCAATTCCATTTTGTTTGATTCACATTAGGACCTCTGACCTTATTGCATTCAAAGGAGCATACCTCTTATCATCATTCCTTAATCCAAAGCTTAAACTATGTTCTTTTTAAATATCTTTCTTATCATCCTTTTTCTTTATAACCTTATCTTCATTTTTCTTTTTTTGCATCTCCCTCCTATCTTCGTCTAGGTCAATCAACTTTGTAGCAATAGCCATTGCTTCAAGGAAACTTTGAGGCTTTTTTGTCATTATTTTATCTCTGAGCTTTCCCATCCTGGTACCATATTTCAATGCATCTATTGCTACTTCATTACTCAGATGTTTGATTTGCATAGCAATCTTATTAAATATGTCAAGGTAATTTTTAAAAATCTCATTATTACCTTTTTTATAAAATTGCATATCATTTATGCTTTTCTTTAGCAGAATGTTCATGATAAACTGAGTTTTAAATTGCTCAACTAACTCCTTAAAGGTAGATATCGAGTTCTTTGGGAGTCTATGAAACCATCTTTGAGCTATATTGGTGAGAGTAGTTGGGAATACTCGACACATTATGGCATTATTGACATTTTGCAACATCATCTTTGTTCAGAACATGGAGACATGAGCTATGGGATCACCACTCCTATCATATTGATCTAAAGATGGGACCTTCAACTTTAATGTATTGGCGTTACCATTATACTATTGATGAATGGATGCTTCATCCAATATACATTCCTCAATTTCATCTGACCCTGTTTGGACTTTATGCATTGCCTTCCGTAATTGACGATTAAAGTCGGTCCTCTCTTTTAAAGGAGCATCAAACTCTCCTTTTTGTTTCAAATTGGATTCATGTCCCCTGAGTGGTTAATTCCTATTTCCACATGACTCGGCATGCTCATTCCCGAGTGGTGCTCATCCATCTTGATGAGTATTACCTACGACACCGGTTGGTGCTACATATGTAAGGGGATAAGGGATACCTCCAATTTAAATTCCAGTTGATGTTTCCTGAGTGAGATATGATAGCTATTGTTGCATAAAGTGGAGCTGAGATTTGAGACTGTTTACTAATGCTTCTCTGTATAATGAAGGTAAATTTGGTAGAATGAATGACTAACTTGCTTCAGCCATGTTGGGTGGAGTTGAATATTCAGGAAGGTTTGGGAAGAGGACAGTTGGAAGAGATCTTGGTATATGCTAGATTGGAGCATAAAATGATGGAGATGCCCTAATTGACAATCCCTATCGTAGATTATCTGTGGGAAAATTCAATAGAGGAGTGAATGATTCAGAACTTCTAACATGAGGCTGAGTGGAGTTATCTTTTTGAGTAATTGGTGGAATTGCTTGTGTAGGTGCTATTGATGTGGTAGATGATATTCCCTGTGAAAGCGAAGGCTCCAAAATGTTATCAGAGTGTCACTTTGAAAAATCAATTAAAGAGCTAAAATTAGAAAAACAAAAGTCTTCCACAGATGGCGCCAATTGATGAATGTACAATCTCCTCAAAACCTGCAAATACAAGAGAAAACTAGGATGAGCCTGGGATCCTTGATCCACAGGTTCTCCGATGCTTATGTCAAGACAAAATCTATTCAAGTTAAGTTATTTTAAGAGAAAACATATGATTATATAGACATATGAGAGACATACCTAATCCAATTCGAATTAGTATGTTGAGTCATTTTCCCTTACCAATTGGGTCTCCGTTTACCAATAAAATATTGATCATATGTCCTCTTTGGGATTTGACTATACTTGTGCTTGGGCCACAAAGGTCTTATTTTTCCAGGACTATTAATATTTAAATATGTATTAACCTATATAAATATATATATACACACACACACTTTTTAATACAATAATATATATATATAATTTAAATTATCAAATAAAATATTATTCAATGCTAATTCAGTATTAAATAAATACAATTAAATTATTAAATATAATAAATATTTATGCTAATATTATTAATTGTATTGTGTATATATAATAGAATTATATATCTATAGCATAATTTAGTATTGTCAATTATATTCATAGAAATATATAGTTTTGATATATACTAAAAATGTTATTAACAAAATTTATAGTATAAATTAACATTTATATTAAGTATTAGTACTGATTAAAGATAATTTTCTTTCCAAAAATTAAAGATAATTTAAATACTAAGTAGATGCTGTATAATATTTAATTTAATATTAAGCAAATGAGTACAATAAAAATACTCAAGTTATATAATTTAGTATCAATTAATATTAATACTAAGAAATTCATCAAAAGTAGGTGATTTTAATATAAATAAATAGATTTATCAAATATTAGTCTCAAATAAATACTATATAATAGTAAATTATTATTAAATATTAATTTAATATTAAATAAATATTATTTAAAACACTTAAAAATATAAATAATATAAAATGTTAATTACAATACAAAAATTACATAATTACATTTAAAAATATAATTAATTTTTTAATATTTTTTTGAATGTATAAATATGTTAAAATATTAAATGTGTTAAATGTGGTACAATGTATTAAACCGTGTTAAATGTGTTAAAACGTGTAGCTAAACACATTAGACCTATATAGGTTAAATGAGTTACATGGGTCATGTCATCTAACCTGTTACTTAGACGTATCTATTTTTATACTTATAGTTTTAACACGATTAATTAATTAAACAGATTATATTCAGATTGGCTATTTCTGTCTTATAATCATATCTTTACACGACCCGTTAATACAAATTACCAGAACTACATATATGGAGGGGTTAATGTTAGACTTGATCAAATCCTATACTTTAGCTTATTAATTTGGAACAGGAAATGATATATATTGTCCCACAGAGTAGCCAACTTGCTGCGACCGTGAACGAATCAAGGGAAAAGTTGCAAATATCCCCTAATATTTTACCCTAAATGCAAATATATTCTTAATATTTTTTTAGGATTTAAATACACCCTTAACGTTATAAAAATCACTAATATAAGCATCTCTCATTAACGGCATTAATTTCTATTTGATAATATCATTATGGCCTATCTATGTGGCAAATGGAAGCTGATATATCGGTAAAAAAATGTGCAAATAACCCCCTAATTTTTTTTCCTAAGCACAAATATACCATTAACGTTTGAGCAAATGAAATATTTAAAAAATTTAGAATATATTATATATTAAAAATAAAAAATAAAATAGCTAGTCTAATTATGTATTGTCTATATTACTTGTTAATTTTTAAGTATAGTTATATTATATATTCATTATGTAAGAAATTTATTTTTCATTGAAAATAATATAAATTAATAAAAATCAATTGGAAGCATTAATATAAAAATTAAAATAGATAAAAATTTATATGCTTAAACTACAAAAAAATTTATTATATTTAATTTTTGGTTTGAAATAAATAAGACATGAAATTAAAAAAAAAAATCAAATAACTAGAATATATATAAGTTTAATAAAATATGTATAAATTAATTAAATAAATTTATTAACAATTTATCATTACTATTTTTTATGAAAAGTTTTTATTTTTCTTATATTAATTTTTACAATATATTTTTATTAATTTATATAATTTTTAGTGAAAAATTTTT
>CATIWO010768207.1:0-15534 GCA_949673435.1 Macaranga tanarius | reverse complement strand
TGGACTAATTTGTTAACTAATTAAACTATTAGGTCTCTTTGTAATTTTTATTGTGATATTTGCTTATATCTCAAACAATAGGGATGTAAATGAAATTTTTAGGATCAATTTGACCTTTATGGTAAAGTTCATGGGGTAATTTGATGAAAAATGTCAAAAAGGGTAATTTGAACTTTTCTAAAAAGTTCAACGGCCAAATCGAACTTTATTCCTTTATATTGTTGATCACAATTGTATCTTTTTTAGTTTTCTTTCAGCGATACTGAGTATTAGGATCTTCACCTACTCTCATATTGCTTATCTCTGCTACTTTTTGCCTTTTATCTTATCTCAATATTCCTTATTTGGTCTTTTGTCAGGTTCTTGAGCATGTTTTCCCATGTGGTCTACGAACTTTTTGAGCATCCCGTTTTGGATGAATCTTTTTATTTCAATACTACATTCTTAATGTTCAATTTCATGCCCATGATATTGATGAAATCACATGTAATTATGTTTATTACGAGTATGCTCTTTTAAGAGATCCATCCTTCTCGGCCATTTGATTTCTTGCTTATTCTAATTTATCCATATCAAAGTATGTGACCTTAAAGTTTTAAGGGGTGTCTAGGGTCTCTTACTGGATTTGTATCTTAATCTTGTTGAGTACTTATCTTAGTCTCTCTTGTAATCTCACCTTGCTAGTTCCTACCTAGGTTTTGGGCGCATTACTTACTTTTTAAACCTTTTTCATCCATGTCCATGTATCTTACTACTATATATGCACATTAAGTTAGTGAAGGTCTTTGTCTTTTTAGCAGAAATCTTGTCTTGCATTTTTCCTATGTGAGTTTCTTTGGCCTTGATAGTTGTATCATGGTTGAGGCCATTTATTTGCATTGCAATCTTGTTAAAATAGTCTAAACATTCCCTAAGTTTCATTTTTTCCTTACTTGTAATTTCTCAAATTGCTAGAACTCTTATTTGGTGGAATATGGGCATGAACCTTGCTTTAAATTGACTTAAGAGCTTTGGGAAAAAGTGTATGGATCTATGTTAGAGTTTTAAATACCAATATTAAGCTACACTTTTGAGTGAAATTGGGAATACTCGATATATAATTGCATCCTCATTAGTTTGGATGTTCATAATAGTCTTAAACTTGACTATGTGGGCCATTAAATCACTTGTGCCATTAAAAGCATCTAGTGATAAAAGTTTAAATTTTTCAGGAACTAAAACCTTTAAAATATCTTCTAAAAAAGGGAATCCATCTTTGTACAAGATTTTGTTATCAAGGTTTGGATTGAATTTTATCTATTTCACTATGTTTTTGACATTTTAGAGCATATTATGGGGGATTGGTGTTCTGATTTTAAGATCATGGTGTGAAGACTCTTCTTGATCCTCTTAGTCTTTCCTATATATATATATATTTTACTTGAGCCAAATCTTCTTCCCTTAACATAATTTATTTAGAGCTTTCCTTTACTTTTGTTGAGTTTTGAGCGATCTCTGACGCCTTAGTTTTCTTAAGTCTAGTGTTTTTGGAATTGGAGAAAGGCTTTATAGAGTGTTTAATTTAGGACTTCATGGCACATCCTTGAGGTATCATCAACTTATGGTATAATGGTAGGGATGGTGGAATCATTAATGAGAGGTGGAAATGGGATGGGTGGTCTCAAATGAATTATTAGTGGTTTCTAATAAGGGGCTATATAGAAAGAGTATCAATATAGAAAACTAGTATGTATTGATTTTTTGACGTAGAATTATTAGTTGGTGGATGAATAACATCTCATAATAATTTAGAGGAAGAGTCTTTAAATGTGTAGGTATCCTATTATTATTCTGTTCATCTATGGGTCATGATAAGGATAGCACTATGAAACTCGAATTCAAAATATATTTTCAAAGTGTGATAAGATATTTATATTGTTATAACTACTTATCTCTTATATCTATATAAATAATTTTAACAACTTAATAAAAATATATTGTACTTGTTTACTATTCTTTACATGGTATCATAGTAAACTTACCTAATAGCATAATTTTTTCTTATTCTAATATCTTCTTAAGGTGCATTAGTGAATATGTCTGCTGGTTCTCTTTCTTTTTTTTTCAACTCTAAATGTTCCTCAATAATTATCTATCAAATTGAATTCAAGCAATTATCTTATTTGCAAAACTCAACTTCTTCCTCTTCTAAAATGCTATAACTTATTTAGCCATGTTGGTGGTACACCTCCTCCTCTACAATTACTTGATGATGGGATTGTTAATCTCGCTCATTCTCTTGGTTGCGTGAGGACCAAATAAAAAGTTAGTTCACTTGTGCACATAGAAAGTTGAGGATAAGTTATGGACCTTTTGTTCAGAAACATCTTCGATGCTTAACTTAGTTAAAAGTTCAAAACGCATATTAAGAAAGAGAAAGAGTTTAATGTTTCATACTCTTTAAATGAGCCATATCTCCTTGTAAAGGTCTTCGTCCCCAATGATGCAAAAATATTTAACTAGTCCTTTTTAGCAAGGGAAGGAATTATGATTATTTCCTATTGCAATGTTACATAGTATTGATCTCTGATCCTTGCAAGTGAAATTAGAGTGTACCACACCAACCTAGGGGATCTGATCTCTCTCAGAGATTTTAATATAAATTAAGGGACCTAAACTTACTAGGTTCCTAAACTAACTGTAAAATGATGAATAGTTGCATCTAATACTAACAATACCAAAAATAGAGAATAAAAACTTATAGTTTAATCAAAATAATGAAAGGGAACTAGGGGATCTATAAAGAAATTGAGGGGCTCCATTGGTAATAACAAGGAGTTAAACTATTAACAGTGTTTGATTGTAGAAAAATAAGAAAATGACATTAAAAATTAAAATGAAATGCTAAATTGAAAAGGTAAATTGAAGTTCTATAGATTTGCTCTATTATTTTAGATTGATTTGACTGTCACTTTTCCTGGAGGAGGAAGGGTTCTTTTATCCATGGAGTAGGTAACTTCCATCTTGCCTACTACTGTACGTTCCTTATCTTTAAATTTTAACTCCCTCAATCGTATGTCTTATCTCCTTCTGCCAGTTTCTAAACTCTATAGGTAATCAACCTCCTACAATTAATTAATTAATTAATTATTTTGGGTTTTGAGCCTATAAATTCATAGGCTCTACAATCTCTTATATTTTGATCCAAATAATGCCCCCTACATATGAATGGCTTGTAAAAACCTATTTATATACATAAATGTTTGGCCTTTACTACTTTTAATGAAACTTTTGTAGAGATCATTGACTTTAAAGAGAACCACTAGAGAGAAACTTGCAGAGACTCTTGACTGTGAAAAGAACTACTGGAGAGACACTTATAGAGATCGTTGACTGTGCAGAGAACCACTAGAGAGAGCCCTGCAGGGACCTTTGACATTGAAGATAATTCTTATTGGACCCATCAGAGATTCATGGCTAAGAGAAATGTTGTTGCACCATTAATCTCAACATTACTTGTGTGAGTTTTCCATCACCAGATCTAGCTCCTGCCATATTACTAGTGATCTCCTCTCTCTACTTCATTGATCATTTATCTATGATCTTTGTTGTGGTTGATTCTCTTACAGGACTTAAAAAGTAAAAATAACAATCCCCAATTAAATAAGATGGCCAAGAGGCCTACCTCATTTTTATTGAAAAATTATAAAAAGTATATACAGAGAAATAGGCCTTAGGGCCTATTTGGGGGAAGAACTTCTTTAAATAGTCATAGTTCGACTTTACATCATCTTGAACACTAACAGTTCTCCCTAGTTATATGGCCGTGATGATGGCCTTACATTAAAGTTTTATTTTTTTATCATTTCTTACATAGTGGGAAAATATTCCTTTAGGTACTGCCCATTAGTGCTCATTTTTTATAGTTCTCCTTTTTCAAACCTTCAAGCAAAGCAATTTTTAAACTCTTTTAATATGTGGACTACCTTTTCCTTTAGCTCTCCCTGTAATAAAAAACCAATGCAGGTTACCCTTGGTTCCTTTGGGAAACTAAGATTAATCTCCTCCAAAGGATCTGTAACTGGTTTTGTATCTTCAAATTTTGTAGGAGACTCCTTAAGATCCTTTATCTGAATCTCCTCTAGATCTTCACAATCATTTGGATCCCCTTCAAATATTAACTCTTCATTTTCATCTTCACTAGCCTTTCTCTTGAATTTGGATTTTTATAGGGAGCCCTCCATTTCCTTCATTCTTCTCTTTAAGGCTCTCTGCCTTTGGAGTTTCCTGTTCTGCGTTCTGGTAAAAGAATGAGGGAACTTTTTATGTTGGACCCTGTACCACTGATTCCTTGGGGGCACCTTTGGGGGAACCATAAATCTTGGAGCTCTTCTCTAGATCTCCTTCTTTATTGGTGATCCTTCTCCTCTTTCTAGCTTTTTGATAATGTCTCCTTTCTATTTCCTCACGGATCCTTCTCCTTTGGTTGATGAGTGAATGGAGATCAAAGATTATTGTGGTCACATTGGCCATTGGAGGAAATGGATCTTCATCTACCAACATGGTTTCTTTCTTCTCATAAAATTTTAAAATTTCCTTATTAATTTTGTCATGCACCATATTTTTAAAAGCCTAACAACTGTTAGTTGAATGGTTATATGAATCATGATACTTACAGTATTCTCTACCCTACAGCTTTTCCTTAGTTGGGGCTTTATAATTTGCAGAAAAAGTGATAAACTTCTCTTTCACCAGATAATCAAAAATCTCCTCTATCTTGGATATTTCAAAGGTGTATTGAGGATGTGCACTAGAAGCATGTGACTTCTTCCATAGCTCTGGTGTTTTCTTTATAAGGAGAGGACAGACACAAGATCCCTGTGTATAAAGATCTGTAACAACCACTTCTTGATTATGGATCTCTTGGAAATAGGTCCCCATGGTTGATTTTCTCCTTTGGTTCTCTTCACAAAGGAGCTCTTCATACTTTGATACCTTTGCTGATAACTCATAGAAATCTCTAAATTCCATTCCTTGGAATTTCTTTCTAAGCTCGATATCTAGCCCTCTCTGAGCCATCTTCACCTACTCAGTTTCTGGTAGGAAGATCTTGCATCAATTCCTCATCTTTTTGAATCGAGCAATAAAGGAATCAGTATTTTCTCCAAGTCTCTGTGTCATCCTGGATAACTCAGCAATACAGACTTTGGGCTCCATCCTGAAGAACTAAGTATGGAATGCTCTCTTCATTTCCTGCCATATAAATATAGAATTTCTTGGCAGTGTTGCATACCAAGTGAAAGCAATACCAGTTAGTGAATTTGGGAACAATCTCAACTTAAAATTACAGAAATTATCATAATTTAAAAGTTTACCACATTGTATAGTGAACTTTGCAATATGCTCCAATGTAGACTATCCTTCCCCAGAGAATGAAGAGAACTCTAGAATCCTATAACCCATAGGATAGGGATTATCATGATCAATTGCCACAGGATAGGGTTTGTGGAACTCTGGTCGGCCGATCTGCCTTAAGCCAGGACCATATAACTCCTGCACTACCTCTCTCACGGCCTCTATGTCTACTAGGGCTTGGTTTCTAGGAATGTAGTGTTAGGGGAACTATTGGACTCTGGTCCCTCCTACTGCTATGCCCCCTGAGTTTCCTTGTATATTACCATCATATTCATATAAGTTAGGAAATATAACAGGGTTAGTGTTAGTGTAAATATGATGAGGGAGTGTTGGCCTGCCATTAAGGCAACCATTTTGAATAACCTTGGGTGTTGTGGGTACCTCCTCTCTTCTGTGTGGAGGTGTGTATTTTTCTCTCTCCTCTAGATTGATATGGATTGGGTGGTGAGATCACTTGCCTCTTATGATGATCCAGAGGATTGCCCCCTAAGTTTTTTAGGTTGTTTATTAGCCTTAGATGGAGCCTCAATATTTGCATTCTTGGAGCCCTGTTGATCCACATTAGTAATGTGTTGAAGATTGTGATCTAGTTTGTGGGAGACCACTTTCTGACTTCCCTTTAAAGTTTTCACCATAGACTCCATGAATTTAGACTGCATCTCTATGAACTTGAGTTGTACCTCCCTCTGCTCTCGAAGGAAATCCTCCAAAACCTTTTTGAAAAAGTTAGAACTCTCTGTTTCAATTGCTTTCCCAACATCAAGACCTGTTGAGAATGGAGCACTTTCAATTATTTGATCTTGAATGTGCTTTTCAAAATTCTCTACCATGTGGGGAACGAGACCTTCTAGCCCTACTGTTGTAGGCACCTCCTCCTGATCCTGGGACCCGGTATGGTCTTTCTCCATAAAACTCCTTGTTCTTGGCATTTTAGCAATGTCCCACCGAGCATGCCAAAAAATATGTTGGTCTCTGGCCCTTACAAGTGAAATTATAGCGTGCCAGGTGTGTGAGGTACACCAACCTAGGGGATCTGACCTCTCTCAGAGATTTTAATGTAAGCTAAGGAACCTAAGCTTACTGGATTCCTAAACCAACTGTAAAATGATGAATAGTTGCGTCTAATACTAACAATACCAAAAACAGAGAATGAAAGCTTAAAGTTTAATCAAAATAATGAAATGGAACTAGGGGATTTGTAAAGAAATTAAGGGGCTCCATTGGTAATAATAAGGAGTTAAACTATTAACAGTGTTTGATTACAGAAAAATATAAAAATGACATTAAAAATTAAAAAGAAATGCTAAATTGAAAAGCTAAGTTGAAGTTCTGTAGATTTGCTATGTTGTTTTGGATTGATTTGACTATCACTTATCCTGCAGGAGGAAGAATTCTTTTATCCATGGAGCAGGTAACTTCCATCTTGCCCACTACTGCACGTTCCTTATCTTTGAATTTCAACTCCCTCAATCGTGTATCTTATCTCCTTCTGCCAGTTTCCAAATTTTACAGGTAACCAATCTCCTACAATTAATTAATTAGTTAATTATTTAGGGTCTTGAGCCTATAAATTCATGGGCTCTACAATCTCTTAATTTTTGGTCCAAACGCATAGGAAGTTAATTCAGGTCTAAACCTAATGTTGAATTTAATTTTTTCTTGTAAAGTTTTTAAAAAATTATTCATAATACTTAGACAATTGAACTCATTTAAAAATTAAAAATTAATTTCAAACTGAACCATTTTCATTGACTAATCAAGTATTCCATCAACATAATTGAATAATATCACAAATAATTTTTTTTATTTCCAACAAAATTTTGATTTTTATGTTTTTGGAGATTTTAGTACTCTTAAAAAGACAAAAAAAAAAACAATCAATTAGAAACAATAAAAAGCCATAAGTTTTTTTTTTTTTGACTAAAAAAGCCATAATTTTGTGTAAAAGTAGAAAACAAAAAACAGAATAAAGAAGACACAAATGAACACATATATCACCGACGAATGATGCTGGTAATTTTATTTTCACATGAACGTTGACTCAGTACTAAGACTGCGTTCCTTCCGGGGCAATTGAAAAGTGCTTTTTATTATTTTTAAAAGAAAAGAAGAAAAAGTTTCATTTTGACCCTTTCAAACCCCAATTTCTAACTCTTACTTTTTTGGTGGAAGTGTACAATCCAATGTTTCTAACATCATCACTTAATTAAAATTGTTCAAATTGTGGCCCAACGAGCATGCATTTACCGGAAGGGGAGTTTGACTTCCTTCTCCCCACTTTGCAAAATAAGTGGTCCCCGTATACTTATTCGTGTTGGGTTTAACATCTGATAGTCTTTTTTGTGTGGGGTTTCATACCGAATATTTAAGGTGGTAGGATGAGGTTTAATCCCCTTCCCCCGCTCTCCCAGGAGCCCTCCGGACTTTAAATGTTGTTCAAAAAAAAATTAAGATTAAAATTATATTTGAGTTTTTAATTATTTTTTAAAAAAATTGGTACAACATTAAAGAAAAGATTAAGAATGATTTATACATTTAAATGCCATATTGTTTTATTTTATTTTTTAATATTATTAATATTGAAATTGTAACACACTCTTAAAGAATTTCACTTTTATGTTAAGATATTGATTAAATAATTTTTTTTAGGTTGATAGAGAATTCACAATCCCCAACCAAAAGTAATAACCTATAATATCAACAAATTATTTATTCTCGATAAACATTAGTGATATTGCACTCCACTTATAATAAGTTAACTAGGTACTTTTTGTGGCAATACGTGTGCTAAGTTTATTGTGACAAAACTGCTACATAAAAATTGTATTACAAAAGTCAAAAGTGTAAGCCACTATATTTTTTTTTCAAAATGTATACATAAATTTAAAATTTATCAATTTATAAAATTAACGTCTATTTGACATAAGATGGGAGGACAATTTTAAATATTTAAATTATTGGACTTATATTAATAAAAAAATAATATTATAAAAAAAAATTATATCATTTTAAAGTGACATCAACACTTAATAAGAAGTTGTTCTCGTTTAAATGATACTTGAATTTTAAATTGTGGTATATACAATTACATTAAATTAGTTGTTTGAAGATTTTTACATCATACTCTCAAATAGTTAGAATTGGGTTTTGCAATTAATAAAAATACACAATTTGAATTCTTTTAGGATTTTCTCAGTGAGAAAATTTTAATTATTTTTTGGATAGATATATTAATTTTTCTTGAATTCATTTGATAAATTCAGCCCTATCGAAAAAATATAATTTTAAAAATCACGATATTTATTTTTGAAGAAAAAAATTAAAATAAAAAAAGAACAAATTTATTTTATTATAATAATAACATTTAGAATCAGACAAATTTTCTAAAATGTGAATAATAATTGAACTCCTACCGACCCTACCTTCTACCAACGTCTTGATCCTATGATTAGACTAATAAATTTTTTTTTATCATTAAAACAACAGAAGAGGAAGGAGAGGGAGGATCCATCCGAATGAAATTATGCTTGCAGCGATAGCGTTGGCCAACAGGTCAAACTACGGGGGCCAATAAATTACTTTTACAAACAATATTTTAGACGGATCTCCCATAGGCCATAGCAATAACTCCAACTAATCCTTTAATTGCATTATTTTTCCTCCACATTGTAAATTTGTAATGGTTTTATTATCTCGTAAGTCCGAAGCAGTGGAATGCAATGCAACTCAGAGAAGAAAGTCAAAAACTGTAACATCATACGCGCAGTTGCCTATTTTGAAATATTATTTATAAATCAATAAATAATTTTATAGAAACGATACGCAAAAGTCTGGCTGCTTTTCTACTTCTTCTTTATTATTATTATTATTATTATTACATTTATAATAATTATCCAAAATCAACGGTTTTTGTTTTTTTTTTTATTCATTTTGTTTTTCCTTGGATCATTCCTCTTTTTCTCAGTTTCACATTTGTTCGAATTGAATTATACTCTTTTATGTTTCTCCGTTGTTTCTTGATTAGATCAGGTTTTTTTTTTCCCGATTATTATGATTGATCCCTTCATCATTTCTCAATGTTTTAGTGACTCTTGATGTTTCATAACAAATGGGTTTTGTTTAGTCTTCGATTCATTCTCTTGATTCATTGTGTTTTTGGGTATTAAATAATTACTGGGTTTCGTTTGTTTTCAAGTAAAGTTGAGTTTTTTCCCTTTTTTTGCTTGGAGAAATGAGGCTTCTTGTTCGTGTATTAGAGGCTAGAAATTTGCCAGCAATGGATCCTAATGGATCAAGTGATCCATATGTGAAAGTGCAGCTGGGAAAGCAAAAGTTTAAGACCAAAGTGGTGAAGAAGAATTTGAATCCTAGTTGGGGAGAGGAATTCAGTTTCCGGGTTGATGATTTGAATGAGGAAATTGTAATATCTGTGTTAGATGAGGACAAGTACTTTCATGATGATTTTGTTGGGCAGCTTAAAGTCCCTGTTTCTATCATTTTTGATACTGATAATAAGTCTCTTGGCACTGCTTGGTACATTCTACAACCCAAAAACAAAAGGTCCAAGCACAAGGACTGTGGTATTGCTTTTTCTTCACCTTTAACTTTTTTTTTTTTTCTTACTCTCGTTTTGTAATTAATTGGTTTCTTTCACCAGTTGGGTGCTTGAGTTTTCATTATTGTTAGTTATTGTCAATTGGGCTGCTTCCATATTTGTTCTGTTGTCTAGTTTTGTTATTAGAGCTATAATGTTGTTCAGTGTGTAAGATTTTGATTTTGTCTGTAATGTTGGATTTTTTTGTTGTAGAATGTAAGAATTGATGGTGCATTACTTCAATTGTTGTGTTCTTATACAGTTTTGATGTGATATATAATCTACTGATTGGAACTGAATGTGTTTCTTCCTTTTCTTCAACAGGTGAAATTCTTTTAGGCATATGTTTTTCTCAAAATAATAAGTTTGTTGACTCAAACTATAATGGTGATAATAATGCATCACAGTTGCGGAGGAATGTAGACACAGTGACAGAATCTCCTTCTGTGTCATTTGAAGGGCAATCAAACTCATCCTCTCCAGGTAGATTTGAGGAAGCTTCACCCTTTAAAGAGGAGAAGTCTGGTGCACAAAAGAATTTTGCTGTGAGAATTGCTCAAATGTTTAATAAAAATTCAGATACAACAACTTGCAGCAGAGTTGTTGACAATTCAGAGCCACCTGAAACTGCTGGACCTGATGTTCGTGATGATGAGTCTGATGGCCCTTCCACACCAGGTGACTTTGTGGAATTAATGAGAGCTATGGAATCTAGAGATGTGGGAAATGAAATTCCAAGCAATCTACCAGGCGGGGTACTTTTAGACCAGTCATATATGATTGCTCCCCAAGACTTAAACTCTATGCTATTTTCACCTGATGCAAGTTTCCTGAGATCACTGGCAGAAATCCAGGGAACAACTGAACAGCAATTTGGGCCTTGGAAATTCGAGAATGGTGGTGGGAGCTTAAAAAGAATGATTACTTATATAAAGGCAGCAACAAAATTAATCAAGGCTGTGAAAGCCTTTGAGGAACAAACATATTTAAGGGCTGATGGGAAGGTTTTTGCTGTTTTAGTGAGTGTGAGCACTCCAGATGTTATGTATGGGAGCACCTTTAAGGTTGAATTGCTTTACTGCATCACGCCTGGTCCTGAGCTTCCTTCAGGAGAACAAACTTCACATCTTGTAATATCCTGGCGAATGAATTTTTTTCAGAGCACCATGATGAAAAGTATGATAGAAAATGGAGCTAGACAAGGTCTGAAGGAAAGCTTTGAGCAGTTTGCATCTTTATTATCTCAAACAGTTAAGCCAGTTGATATGAAGGATGTGGGGTCCACAAAAGAACAAGTATTGGCTTCACTGCAGGCAGAACCCCAGTCAAATTGGAAACTGGCTGTACAATATTTTGCTAATTTTACTGTATTTTCCACAGTCGTCGTAGGATTATATGTACTTGTCCACATTTGGCTATGCCCTTCCAGCACAATTCAAGGGCTAGAGTTTGTAGGGCTTGACTTACCAGATTCAATTGGAGAATTGATAGTGTGTGGTGTGCTGGTTCTTCAATGTGAAAGGGTGCTAGAGTTAATTTCTCGCTTCATGCATGCCAGAGTGCAAAAGGGTAATGTTCACTTTCAATTCCCTTATCCACAAGTGCAAACTAACCGCTTTGTTTACCATTGTTATTAATTAATTAGTTCATCTATGTATCTTGTAGGAAGTGATCATGGAGTCAAAGCACAAGGAGATGGGTGGCTGCTCACTGTTGCCTTGATCGAGGGAAATAATTTGGCAGCTGTTGATTCAAGTGGTTTCTGTGATCCGTATGTGGTATTCACCTGTAATGGACAAACTAGAACCAGCTCAATTAAGTTCCAGAAAGCAGATCCTCTTTGGAATGGTGATTAAAATTGTTCTCGTCGTTATTTCATTCAAAGTGAAGCATTATTGCTCAAAAGCATTTTCCAACTGCTTTTTGTGTTTGATGATGGATATGGTGCAAACTGTACTTAATTAGTATCTTGATGGACATTCTCGGTCTCTGCAGAAATTTTTGAGTTTGATGCAATGGATGATCCTCCTTCTGTGCTGGATGTGGAAGTTTATGATTTTGATGGTCCTTTTGATGAAGCTACATCTCTAGGACATGCTGAGATTAATTTTCTGAAAAATAATGTATCAGATCTTGCTGATGTGTGGATTCCTCTTCAAGGAAAGTTAGCTCAAGCATGCCAGTCTAAGTTGCATCTAAGAATTTTCTTGAATAATACAGGAGGCAGCAATGTTGTTAAAGAATACTTAAATAAGATGGAAAAAGAAGTAGGAAAGAAGGTAATTGGCTGGTTATTTTGCACTGGGCTATTACATTGCCAATGGGTTATGCATTGTATCATTTTTGTCTTTTATTGTCATATGTGATTGAATTATTAATGGATCCCTTACAGATAAACTTGCGTTCGCCTCAAACAAATTCAGCCTTTCAAAAGCTCTTTGGGCTTCCACCAGAGGAATTTCTCATCAATGATTTTACTTGTCACCTAAAGCGAAAAATGCCATTGCAGGTTCTGCTGTTATCCTTCTAGTATCTTGAATATTTTTTTGTGATCTCTCCCTCTTCTGATTCATTGTATTCCTTTATTACTTGGTGGAAACATAAAAGTATGCTTTTTGCATTTTTTTTTTTTTTATCAAAAGTTATTCTTTTTTAATAGGTTCTTGACTTGAATGTGGTGTCTATACAGGGTCGTTTGTTTCTTTCAGCAAGAATAATTGGGTTCCACGCAAATTTGTTCGGGCAGAAAACTAAATTTTTCTTTCTGTGGGAGGATATAGAAGAGATTCAAGTATATCCTTCTACATTATCCTCAATGGGTAGTCCAATAATTGTTATGACTCTCAGGCAAGGCAGAGGTATGGATGCTAGACATGGGGCAAAGACACAAGATGATGCAGGGAGGCTGAAATTCCACTTTCAATCTTTTGTATCTTTCAATGTAGCACATAGGTAAATGACCAATGTGAAATGGTTTGCTGCTAATTTATGTGCATTTTGGCCTTTCCTATTCCATTCTGCCTACTTTGATAATATGAACATCAACTATGTCTAGCAATTTATATATATATATATATGGGGTGAATTCCATAGTTTGTCTTATTTTAGCTCCTCAATTGTCGCAAGTATGCTAGAATATTATACCAGAATGTTTGTTCTAATTGGAAATTGACATGCTTATTAATATGATTGGACATCTTTGCTTGGTATTCCTTTTAGCTCCTTCGTCCTTGAAGGTTCTAACTGCACAATTCCATTTTAGAGTTAAGCACTGAAGCTTGTGCATTCTTAGAAGCCTTATCAATAGTGCATGTTGTTTCTTGGCTACACAATTTGATTCTAGAGACTGGGTTGATTTTACTGTGTTTCCGAGCAGTTTTTTTATATTTTTGGTGGATATCAAACGTGACAATATTAAAACTCAATCATGTGTATTTTTCCTTCTTGTTTGTCATAATGGAGCAATTTGATGTCAGAATTTGATATACCAAATTTCAAACTAATCATATCCTTGTTATGGATAAGTCATTCTACTTGCCCATCAATTTAGCAAACCCATTATAGGAATGCTCATTTTAAAAGCATGCTGATTCTGACTACACTATAATTCCGTGATAGAACCTAGTTGGTCTTACAGCAGTAGATGATTTCCTTTCATTTATAAGCATATTCTGATTATACCTTGTGTTATGTGCTAGCAATTTAATAAATTAATTACAAGATAGTTTTGTTAAATATGGACCTGCCTCGTTTTTCCAGTTAAATTATTTTTGCTCCACATATCAAAGTTCATCAAGTTAAGAGAGCATAATACATTTATCTATATTTTACATGGTTATTGAAAGTTATGAAACAACTGATGAAATTATTGACTTAATTATATGCGCCTGCTGCATAGGACAATCATGGCTTTGTGGAGGGCTAGATCATTGACCCCTGAACAGAAGGTGCAAATAATAGAAGAAGAATCAGAAACCAAAAATCTCCAAACTGAAGAGAGTGGGTCCTTCTTGGATCTTGAGGATGTTAACCTCTCTGAGGTTTATTCTTCTGCAGTTTCTGTCCCTGTAAGTTCCTTTTTTTCTCTATCCCTTAGCGGCCACTCATGCATGCATCTACATTCTCATGCATGTACATTATTGATTTGTTTATGTTAGTTTGCATAGTCTGCATATTTATCAATTTTTTATTTGATGTATTATTATGTTCTAGACAAGTTTCTTGATGGAGCTGTTTGGTGGGAGTGACTTGGAGCGCAAAGCAATGGAGAAAGCTGGCTGTCTTAATTATTCTTATACTCCCTGGGAAATGGAGAAGGCTGATGTGTATGAGAGGCAAATATATTACAGATTTGATCAACGCATATCTCGTTATAGAGGAGAGGTGACAAGCACACAACAGAAATTCCCCATATCTGATCGGAAAGGTTGGATTGTGCAAGAGGTTATGACTCTCCATGGAGTTCCCCTTGGTGACAACTTTAATGTATGGTTTTAATTGTGACTGGTTAATTGCAATTAACTTTCCTTGGTTTAATCTTGAAAATTGTGATATTAATTGTTTCCCCTACTTTCAGTATTCCATTTTAATAATATTTTTTTGCCATTGTTTCTTCCTCATAAATTGATTACTGTCTTCCATCCTTGGCAGCTTCACTTGAGATACCAAATTGAGGATTTGCTCTCAAGACCAAAATGCTGTTATGTGCGTGTATTCATTGGAATTGCCTGGCTGAAAAGCACCAGGCATCGGAAAAGGATTACAAAAAACATCCTCTCAAATCTGGAAGATCGGTTGAAGGTGCATTTTGGTGTGACTGAAAGGGAATATGCAAGCAGATAGGAAAGAGATGCACACTGCTGTCAAGGTCGATATTGTGGACTTGAAGGAGAAGGTTGATTAACCAGCTCCTGCTTTCCACAATGCATTCTCTGTGTGCGTTTCCGAATTGTGCATGCTCCCAGAGATGTTCACTCAAGGATCATTTTTGCACAGCTGCTGTGGATATGATTTAGTCAGAGAAATCCCATCATTTGTTTGAACTCAAATGGGAAGACATCTCCAGTGGCTCTTTTTAGGGTGGAAATTTAGAGTTGGAAATCAAATGGAAATCAGTTTGACTCTTTCCAGGTCTGTAGAGATTGAAATCCTGTCCAAAAGAGCCTGTAAATAACTCGTAATCTTTGAGAATGTAGATTCATTCAATCTGCTGCTTTCTTTTAATAACATGTACACAAATTTTCCATCTTTGTTCATATGATTTGCTACAATTATTTTGCTTCTTGCCGACTGGTTTATAATGTGATGACAGAAAAATCAAAATTGAGGATTATTTTGGCTAGGGGAAGCCCCCCAAATGCATCCAAGAGGCAAATTTTGGTTTATGAAATAGATTGCAAATGTTATGGGTAAAAGAACAATTGTTAATAGATACACATGTCGACAAAGGATACGGATACATCTCTCGTGCCGTGGAACCTGACAAAAAAATTTTTAAAACTATATTTTTATCTCTGATTTTACAGGTGAGTGATAAAAATAGGAGG
>CATIWO010768201.1:0-19118 GCA_949673435.1 Macaranga tanarius | reverse complement strand
ACAATAATATTATTAAACATATACAATTCTATTATAAATATATAAATTTTTATCATATTTAATAATTTATTTTTTATTTTAATATTGAATTAGTTGTGAATAATATTTTATATTAAGTAATTTAAATATTTGTTATAATAGTAATAATAATGAAATTAATAATTTTAATTTTGTTAATAATATATATATATATATATATATATATATATATATATATATATATATGAAAACTATAAAATTAAGTTATATATAATAAAAACTATAAACTATTATAAAGCTATATATATATATATAACTTGATAATATAATGAAAACTATAAAATTAAGTTCAACAATAAATATTAATATTTATATATTATTTTTTCATATAATATCCGATACTATATTCGGTTTTTGGTGCGGTACGGTTTTCAGTACGGTTTCGGTTCCGGTACGGTTTTTAACAAATATCCAGTACCATACCAAATTAGTAAAATGGTCCGGTTCCATTCGGTTCGGTACTGTTTTTTTGTCTATCGATTCGATTTTTTCTCCGTTCCGTGCTCAACCCTAGTAACTTGTTACTGTTTAGTGTCAGTAGGTGTGCACCCATGTATGCACGTGTTTGTAAGAAAAAGACCCTGAAAGAGTTTTCTCACTTCTGACCTATCTTCTGTGAAATTAAATTTGTTGTTGCTTTCACAGCAAGAATATATATTTCCATTC
The DNA here is from genome assembly GCA_949673435.1 of Macaranga tanarius. Taxonomy (NCBI): domain Eukaryota; kingdom Viridiplantae; phylum Streptophyta; class Magnoliopsida; order Malpighiales; family Euphorbiaceae; genus Macaranga; species Macaranga tanarius. The sequence goes on along the minus strand of CATIWO010768201.1, from coordinate 18,413 downwards.
CAATAGTAACTTGTCAATGCATAGTGTCAGTAGGTCTCCATACACCCTTGAGCATGTAGATTAAATGAAAGACAAAGGTTCCTTGGCGGCTTGGCCCACCCAGGAAACGGGAAAAAAAGAAAAGAAAAAGGTTCAGCGAAAAAAATAGTTAGGAAGTGCTGCCTTACTTCACCAGCATACAATTCTTCCACTTGCATCTGATTGGGAGATAAAACTCCAATTTCATCAGCAAAGTAGTCCTGTTATATGGGAAAAAAAAAAATAAAGCCATTTTTTTAAGCAAATAAAAAAGGCTATAATGGAAATGGAGCAGGTATATGAATACACTCAGTTCCACATACACAAATAGAGGAAAGGAATAAACAATAGAAACAAGTTTATAGAATTGACATATAAACAAGGAAAGTACTTCACCTTCTTACTGGCCATAAAATAAATTCTGTCACCTTTCTTTATGCTCCCATCTACGACCCGGAAATACACAATAACACCACGGTATGGATCATAGTAACTGCAAAAGCATTTTAAAATATGATAAAGACTGCAGGAAAAGTTAACATCTCTAACAATTATAGTGAAAAAAGCGAAATCATGAATTGTTCAAAAGAGTATAGCACAATAAAAGTGTGCCTTCAATTAATAAGAAAAGGTTAGAAATGAAAACTGTTGTCCTGTCCTTGAACAAAATCTCAATAATTTGAACTTGTGAAGAGTTCGAAACTCATGAAAATAAAATTAATGATCATTTTCTCTTCTAGACCACTCAGCTTTTCATTTAACTCCACTACAACCAATATTGTCCATCATTTTAGCGGTAGTGCATATCAAACAGTGTATAACATTTCACTGATACAACCAAAATGCAATAAGTTTAGGACATTTATCTTTATTTTCATTGACCATAAGTGGTAGAACCATCTAGATAAGCAAGAGCTCATGTAAAAATATAATGCACATTGCTAACTCTTGAAATCATCAAAGAAATCAACTTTCACGCAGAAAACATAATGTTCAAAGCAATATACAGCTATCAATTTTACCAAGAAAGGGCTAACTCAAGAGATATTAATTGGTCATAGCACATTCCGCAAAAGTTCTGCTCGAAATTTATTGAACAAAAATTGACATCAGAATGCCTTCCAAGCCATAACCTAGCCCTTTGGAAAATATATCAACAAATACTATGAGTGTATAAATTCTAACATATCCAACCAAAGAGGAAAACTAGATGCCAAAAGAATCACGAACGCATAACATATACTACTGCGACCATCACAGATGAAAATCATTCCATGATAACAGCTAAGGCAGCTAATTAAGTACCTGTCAAATATTAAAGTCCTCAACGGCATTGCAGCAGTATTATGAGGTGAAGGAATCCGTTGGACGATTTCATTCAGAATGTCAATTATACCTATTCCTTCCTGTGAAAATAAAAATTATACTAGAGAATATTACTTTCAAGATAGTAATTAACTTTTCCAGTATGAACAGAAGTAGGACGTAAATTGACATAAAAGATGATAATCATAGACCAACCTTTGCAGAGCATCGTATTGCATTGCTACAATCCAAACCAATAACCTAAAAATAAATAGATGTCATTTTCAGTGAGTTCTTAAATATTATTAACAACCATACATTCCTTTTCAGAGCTAAAAGGGAAAACTACTTGGAACAAGCATGATCAGCTTTATCGTGAAGTAACATGGAATGTTGAATATTAATGTGTCCAAATTCAAATCTATAGTAAATTTTGTTTCTTTGTTTTATTAACCTTTGAGAATGTGTGTGCATACCGTCTTAACTAAACCAGTAAAGCACATTAACACCTAAATAATTTGAAATGCCTTCCAGATTACAGAGACAAATATGGATTACACACCCATTAAAAAATGGAGATTCTTCCATTTTATGCACCAACCTCTTCAATCTCTTGAATAACACGATCTGGCTCAGCACCCGGAAGATCTATTTTGTTCAAAACCTGTCCAAAAAGCATGTTCAGTTTTTGTGGCCTCCTAGTAATATGAACACAATGTAAGTGTAATTAATTGAAAATATGAAAACTTCTCTACAATAAGGTTTTCCATCAAGACAAATCAAGTCGACACAAGTTAAAGCACAAGCCAGATGGGTCACAAACTCAAGGCTCAAGACTGACTCAAACTCAACTAAGATTTTAACTTCAATACTCAAGCTCGACCTGATCTAGGGATCAAGATGCTTAAGGTTGAACTTGGCTCAACTCAATTACCAACGCAAAATCTAAAAAAATTAACGCTAAATGATCCAAAGATTCCAGACCCTTGGACACATTATCAATTTTCGCTAATCATTTTAATATTAAGAATTTATGCTTCAACCATTTAGACTTGTTTCAGTTTTAGCTGTCAACTTCAAATTGAGGGAGAAAAAAAAAAGGGATTAATGCATAGGGATTAATGCATAGATGGCATCTAAACTTTTTAGATTTTACTATTTTGGTGTTTGAACTATTTTTTTTCAATCAAATGTTTGGACCGGCAAATAATTTCTAAAATGATGTCTCTAGCAGGTTTTGCAACTTAAAGTGTTTGTCTCTTATTTTAAATAGTAAATTGACTTAAAACGCCCATCTTTATTTTAAACTTCTTTTTTTTTTGTTTTAATTATTTTTTTGAAGCTTATTAGAAATACTTCATTGTTTATTTTAATTAGTTGAATTAAATTTTATTTATTGAAAAAATACTTTATTTTTTATTTTTTAATATAATAAGTAAAATTTTATTTTAATAGAATTGCATTTTTCTTTTCTCTCTTTCATATAACTTTGAAAAAAATAAAATATTTTTATTCTATCTTTTTCAATGATAATGGTTTAATTTTTATTTTCTTATTTTATTTTAGTTTAATAATATTTAGCATATTTCTCTTTCAAAGTTAATATATACAAGTGAAAGAAAAATAATTTATTTGTTAAATTAAAAAATAGAGTTTAATATAAAAGAAGGGCATTTAAGTCAATTTACCGTTCAAAATAAGACATATAAGTACTTTAACCTATAAAACCTGTAAAAGACACCATTTTAAAAAAAAATTTGCCAATTGAGACAATTGATTATAAAAAATGATATAGTTCAAATACCAAAATAGCAAAACTTAAAAAGTTTAGACACCATTTATGCATTTATTCCAAAAAACAATTATGTGAACATTTATTTTTAGACAAAATTATAAGCAAAATAAATTTTATATAAAATATTATTGCCCTTTCATTCATTTTCTTATTGTTATAGTGTGAATGTATCAATAGTGTGAATGTATCAGAGCAATATCAGGCAAAATTATAGTGATAGCTGGTAGATTGATTGACTGATATACTTACCTAGAATAGATTGATAGACTTACGTAGTATAGAATACCTAGTTATGTATATATATACATGTAGCATATCAATGAGAATGATAAGAGTTCTTCCTCTCTTCCTCTGTTACATGGTATCAGAGCCATTTCTGGTCCGTTCCTTTTGTTTTTCCCGGTCTTTTCTCTTCTGCTAGCAAGCAGAATACTTGGTTTGTTTGGGTCAGTTGCTTTGGGTTGTCTGTTCATCTCACCACCGGCACCGGAAGAAGCGGCAGGCGCCGATCGGTCATTGCCCAAAGGCCGGTCACCTGATTCCTGGCGAGTGAGGCCCACACGCCGCCAACAGATTTGGCTCCGTCTCCACGCACCGCCAACAGATTTGGCTCCATCTCCACGCGCCGGCACATGACGTTACAGGAAGGTTGCTCCGGTCAACTTTTCCGACTCCGCCCTTCTCTGTTCGACCTGCTTGAGTGGTTGTCTTCTCTATTGCATGTCTGGTACAGTTTCCGTTGCCCTTTTTGCTATTGCTACTGTTGCTGCGTTTTTTTTTTTTTATTTCTGGGGTTTGTTGAATCTCTGTTGACGGGTTACTGTGGACTCTTGAGTATTTGGCTTCAGTTGTGTGATTTTTTTTTGTGACTGGATAATATTTATGGGTGTTGATTGGATTACTAGAATGACCGAAGAAAAGAGTGGTTATTACTAATGTTGTCCCACTGATGTCTAAAATTACTGAGCACAAATTGCATGGTCCAAATTATTTAGCATGGTCTTAAACTATTAGAATTTACCTCCGCAGTATTTCTATGGACACTAATCTCACTGATGAGCCGCCCACAGACAATACTCGTGGAGCCTGGCTACGTGACGATGCTCACTTGTTTTTACAAATTCGGAATTCTATAAATACCGAAATTGTTAGCCTCATAAATCATTTTGAATTTGTCAAAGAAATGATGGATTATTTGGAATTTTTGTAATCGGGCAAAGGAAATCTATCTCGTGTCTATGAGGTATGTCAAAGCTTTTATCGTGCCGAGCAGAATGATCAGTCTCTCCGGACCTATTTTATGCAATTTAAACAGGTCTATAAAGAATTGAATGTTTTATTACCCTTCAGTTCTGATGTGAAAGTTCAGCAATCTCAACGAGAGCAAATGGCTGTCATGAGTTTTCTAGCTAGTCTCGGGATCAAATGGCCATTGGGATTAACAGACTTCGGAACTAGGAGGAGTTGTCTGTTACTATTGTCATGAACCAGGACATACTAGGCGAGACTGTAGAAAACTACAGGGTTTAGAAACAAGGGTTGTATGTTATTATTGTCACGAGCCGGGACACACTAAGCGAGACTGTAAGCAATTACAATATAGACAGAATCCTCCTTCAGCTCATATTGCTATAACTAATTCAGTATCAGAACAAACCATTTCCGTTTCTGTAGAAGAGTTTGCGAAGTTTACTCAGTATCAAGAAGCACTAAAGTCCTCATCTCCTATTATCTCGGCTACTATCAACTCAGGTACATCTCCCTCGTCTCCTTTGGACCTCATCCAAATGGATAATAGACTCGGGTGCCACAGATCACATGGCAGGTAATCCTAATCTTTTCTCTTCTTATCAATCTCATAATTCTAGTTCACATGTCACCTTAGCTGATGGATCCTCTTCTTGTATTCGTGGGTTTGGCACTGTTAACCCAACTTCCTCAATCTCTCTATCCTCTGTGTTGAATCTTCCTCAGTTTTCTTTTAATTTAATTTCTATCAGCAAACTCACTCATGCCTTACAATATTGTCTTATTCTTTCCTGATTATTGTCTATTTCAGGATCTTACGACGAAGAAAATTATTGGTAAAGGACATGAATCAGGGGGTCTGTATGTCTTGGATACTCCGGTCCCCTGACCAGTTGCTTGCTCCAGTATGTCAACTCCGTTTGAAGTCCACTGTCGATTGGGACATCCCTCTCTCTCTCTGTTGTAGAAATTATATCCTATGTTTCGTAGTGTCCCTACATTAGATTGTGACTCATGTTAGTTTGCAAAACATCATCGTTCTTCTTCGAGTCCTCGAGTCAATAAAAGGGCCAGTACTCCCTTTGAAATTGTTCATTCTGATATTTGGGGTCCATGTCCTATTATGTCTACAACTGGTTTTAGATATTTCGTTACATTTGTTGATGATTATTCTCGTGTTACTTGGTTTATTTAATGAAAAATCGTTCTGAATTATTTTCCCATTTCATTGCTTATAGTGCTGAAATTAAAACACAGTTCAATGTTTCTATCCGCATCTTGAGAAGTAACAATGCAAAAGAGTACTTTTCTCATTCTTTTCAGCATTACATGACTCAGAACGGAATTCTTCATCAATCTTCTTGTGTTGACACACCCTCACAAAATGGGGTGGCTGAAAGAAAAAATTGACATCTTCTTGAGACAGCTCGAGCTCTTTTATTTCAAATGAATGTCCCTAAACACTTTTGGGCGAATGCAGTTTCCACAGCTTTTTTCTTAATCAATCGTCTTCCTTCTACTGTCCTTCATGGTGAGATTCCTTATGCTACTCTTTTTCCTTCCAAGCCCTTGTTTCCTATTGAACCTCGAATCTTTGGTAGTACTTGCTTTGTTAGTGATGTTCGTCCTCATATTACCAAATTGGATCCTAAATCTCTTAAGTGTGTCTTTTTAGGGTACTCTCGTCTCCAAAAAGGTTATAGGTGTTACTGTCCTAGTCTCAATAAATACATTGTTTCTGTTGATGTTTCTTTTATAGAAAGTACATTTTTTTCCATCTGCTCCTTTCACTCAGGGGGAGGAAGATGATTTACTTGTCTATAGAGTTACGTCTCAGGTTGTTTCTAACCCAACTTGTGCATCATCTCCCCGGCCACCTATTCTACAAGTGTATTCTCGACGACAAGCTCCTTCAGCTTCATGTCCTGCTCCAGTGTCTTCTTCTGAGTCAGATCCAGCTCTCAGTGACATTGATCTTCCCATTGCTCTTCGTAAAGGTAAACGTCAATGTACTTATCCTATTTCTTATCATAATTTGTCTCTTACATCTTGCGCATTTCTTACCTCTTGATTTTATAACTCTTCCAAAATCTGCCACTCATGCCTTATCCCATCCTAGTTGGCGAAATGCTATAATAGAGGAGATGAATGCTTTGGATGTTAATGGTACTTGGGACTTAGTAGACTTGCCTGCAGGAAAACATGTTATTGGTTGTAAATGGGTGTTTGCTATTAAAACTAATCCTGATGGTTCTGTTGCTCGTCTTAAAGCGCGCGTTGTTGCTAAAGGCTATGCTCAGATATATGGGGTTGATTACTCTGATACATTTTCTCCTGTGGCTAAACTCACCTCTGTTTGGTTACTTATCTCTTTAGCAGCCTCTCATGATTGGCCACTACACCAGCTGGCTATCAAGAATGCATTTTTACATGGAGATCTCCAGGAGGAAGTTTACATGGAGCAACCACCAGGGTTTGTTGCTCAAGGGGAGTCTGAAAAAGTATGCTATCTTCGCAAATCATTATATGGATTAAAATAGAGTCCTCGAGCTTGGTTTGGTAAATTTAGTCAAGTGGTGGAACAATTTGGGTTACAAAAGAGCAAGTCTGATCACTCCGTATTCTTCAAATGATCTGGATCCAACATCATCCTCCTTGTTGTATATGTTGATGACATCGTAATTATAGGAAATGATAATAAGGGGATTTCCACTCTTAAATCTTACCTTCACTCTCACTTTCAAACGAAAGATTTAGGCATGTTAAAGTACTTCTTGGGAATTGATGTGATGAGGAGTAAGAAAGGAATCTTTCTATCTCAACGGAAATATGTTTTAGATCTATTAACAGAAACAGGAAAAATAGGTGCTAAACCATGTAGCACTCCAATGGTTCCTAATATGCAACTCACAAAAGAAGGCTACTTGTTCGAAGATCCAAAGAAATATAGGAGATTAGTTGGAAAGTTGAACTACCTCACAGTAACTCGTCCTAACATTGCATATGCTGTCAGTGTTGTAAGTCAATTTATGTCTTCTCCTACAATTCATCATTGAGCGGCCTTAGAGCAAATTTTGTGTTACTTAAAGGGAGCTCCAAGACGAGGTATTGTATATGAAAATCATGGACACAATAATATTGAATGTTTCTCAGATGCAGATTGGGCAGGTTCCAAGGTAGACAGAAGGTCTACCACAGGTTATTATGTGTTTGTCGGAGGAAATCTAGTGACTTGGAAAAGTAAGAAGCAAAATGTTGCGTCTCGCTCCAGTGTAGAGTCAGAATATAGAGCTATGGCACAGTCTGTATGTGAAATAATGTGGATCCATCAACTCTTGACAGAGATTGGTTTCCATGTGTCGTTACCTGCTAAATTATGGTGTGACAACCAAGCAACTATCCACATTGCTTCCAATCCAATTTTTCATGAAAGAACCAAACATATCGAGATTGATTGTCACTTCATTAGTGAAAAATTACAACAGAATGTGATCTCAACAAGATATGTGAAGACTGGGGAACAACTCAGAGATATCTTTACAAAAGCTCTAAAAGGGACTCGGATTGATTATATTTGTACCAAGCTGGGCATGATTAATATCTATGCTCCAGCTTGAGGGGGAGTGTTATAGTGTGAATGTATCAATAGTGTAAATGTATCAGAGCAATATTAGGCAAAATTATAGTGATAGCTGGTAGATTGATTGACTGATATACTTGCCTAGAATAGATTGATAGACTTACCTAGTATAGAATACCTAGTTATGTATATATACATGTAGCATATCAATAAGAATGATAAGAGTTCTTCCTCTCTTCCTCTGTTACACTTATCAGCCAAACAAGAGGAGGAAATAGATGACCATGAATGAAAACAAAAACAAAGAAAGAATAAGGAATCAACAAACCAATATTCATTCTTTTTCCTTCATTTTTTTTCCAATAAGACAAAGAAAATGAAAAAAGAATGAAGGTTTTATACTTTTGTAAAAAGCAAAACTAGAAAGGAAGGAAAATGAAGAGGAGAGGGAGAGGAAGAAAGGAAAAAACAAGTTAAAGTATTTGTTTGGTAAAGAAATCATATGTTATTTGAAGCTATGGCTAAAATTAAAAAAGCATGTAACACTTTGAACTTTTTGTCAATCTAAAATTGGTGGGTAAGCCTCAATTTGAAACAAACAAGAAAGGTTGAATTACAAATTAATAAAACTAAAAAGATCAACTAATTCACAGATTTTCGTTTTTATGGTCGCTGGGCATAAATTTCATTAAACTCGGAGTTCAAATAAGCTTTGATCAAATTTCAACTTGAATAAGTGTATATGGATGATTAAACGATGAAACAAATGAGCATATTGTATGACATGATAAATATATAAAATTTTATAAAAACTAAATACTCGACTAAGTTGAAAAGATGCCCAAATTGAGCATCGTGATGCTAGAACTGAGCTTAACTCGTTGCTTGAGTTCCTTGATCTTAAACTAACTCGATTAAAGTTAAATCGAACTCTAGTTTTTGGCAATCCAAGTTCAAGAAGATCAAAAGTCACTTGACTCCTTTACACCAATAATGTATGGTTGCATTATCCTAATACCAAAAGTGGCCCATTGCAAAATTAATTTTAAGTTTATGATTGTATTACATTAATCAACCTACCAACTTTATTTGTACTTCAATCGAGTTCGTCATAGCTAAACTTTCATTTACCTAACACTGAAAGAAGCAAGTTAAAATGACATACTTGTACTTCCATTTGAATACATTGGACACTTCCAAAAGTATTCTCAAACATATGATAACACTACCGTCCCATTCGCTCAGCCATATTGTTGTTAGATGTCTGTTACATGGATTTTTTATGAGCATTATAAGTAGAAAATTTTACTGATTTGCTAAATAGTTCCATGAAGGCGTACTTCTTTCTCAAGTACCTTGTTGGAAGTATCCCACATTAAAAAATATAAAGAAATAAAGTGGCATATAAGTGTATAGCTTTGGTCTTAACAAATTAATTGGTTGTGTTACACGAGTTCAACCCCATTTATGTGTACACATGTGCATGTGTGCTAAGACTCTTAAGGCCCATAGAGTTTCAACATGGTATCAAAGCTCATGGAATTATTTTTGGGACCCCTATATTGTTGGACTAGTGTGTACCAAGCATTGGTCCATTATTGTTCAAGTGTAATTGTACTTGAAGAGGAGTGTTGGAAATATCATACATTCAAAAATATAAAGAAATAAAGAAGGGGAGCATTGGAAATATTCCACATTGAAAAATATAATGAAATAAAATGGCATATAAGTGGTGTAAGTGGTATATAATCCTTATAATACCAATTGACCTAACAATGAGTTTTAACTTTTCCCAAAATATTTTTACATGATAAGATGACTCACAGGGATGATTTCTAGGTTGTTCTCCAAGGCCAAATAAACATTAGCCAGTGTTTGTGCTTCCACTCCCTAGAACAAAACATAAACAAACCACATTGATAACAAGAAACAAATGTACAAGTAAATTGAAGTTTTCATTTCAACAAACTTCAAAGTGTAGTGACAATTATAAAATGGAAAGCACCATCCCCACTTATTATAATACACACTTGTGAAAAATCAAATTTAAACATGTGCAAAGTACAAATTAGATTTCACCTGAGAAGCATCAACAACTAGGAGAGCACCCTCACAAGCAGCAAGAGAACGAGAAACCTGCAAATAAATGGCAAGCCAACCACCTAAGCCAAAGTTATGGCATGCAAACCTTTAATGTATAAGAATCTTTTGATAATTTGTCATACAATAGCCTTTCTTATATAGAATCATTACCTATAGTCCCATTGTTGGCCTCTATTTTTATAATCTTTTCAAACCATAAATACTCTCTCGAGTTTCAAATGTTGTATATATATATATGTTGATGTACGTGTTAAATGCTTCTACCGAAGTTAGGCCAAGCCTAACCTATCCGTATAATGCACCCTTATATGCATGTTTTAAAATAATTGTTATTTTAGTTGCTAAAGTGCAATATCTCAAGGATGGTATATTCAACCTCAAAAATAATATCTAGACAAATGATTAAGAAATCCACAAATGAGTGGAGCTACTTAGCTACTCAAAGCCAAGGCTCATTTGAAACCTGAACTAAGCCTAAACCATATAAAACTCAGCTCAATTGGACTTTTGAGCAAACTCATTTTTTTGACTCATGAATTAATTCTTGTATAAATTTACTAACAAATTTGAAGACTTACTCTTATATAAATTTCAGCTAACGCTTATAAGAACTTTGCTAATACCTCTCATATAACTTTACTAATAATTTTGCGCCAGAGTTTTTCATTTCTATCCATTACATTTATAGACCTCAAATTTGGCCTGCTAAATTGAAATCAGTTTATTCACAATACATATAGAACTTGTTTAAAATTTGTTAACCAAATTGAAATCAGATGGACTTTATTTTCACTTGTTTATGCTAGCTTAACAGGACGGTCACATACAGCTGGCTAAAACTCCACATCATTCTATTCATTTAACAAACAACACAAACCTAATCTTAAATTAAGGTTCATTGTCTACATAAACTGAGGTTGAGCTAGCAAATGCACAACTTAGCTGGGCTCCTTTGCAATCGTAATTATTAACAATTCACCATAATAACAAAGATTACATATAAATAGTCTACCAAGGATAAAGAATCACTAATCAAGTGTACAATTAAGCAAAATCAATGTTCTATATGAAAATGAGTTCATTCACTCATTATCATAGTAGCACCTTTAAATCATGATTAGGTGTTAAAAGGATACTTAAAATAGACCCTAGTTTAGTGTCTTACCAAAACAAAATATTTAAAAAAAAAAAAAACACACACACAAACAAAATAATATTTGTGATAGAAGATGAGGATAGGAATTGCACACTTATGGAAGATCATGACACTTGCCATATTCACATACCTCATATGAGAAGTCTACATGCCCAGGAGTATCAATCAAATTCAGGCAATATGGTTCATTTTCGTAAACATAACGCATCCTGGCTGCCTGGCACATTTATCAAAACAAGATTAGTCACATTACCTAAAATCAAGGAAACATTAGAATAATTTAAAAGAATGCAATCAATATCTGATAAGAAAGTTGCCCATGAAGCACATAAACTCATGCAACCAATATCCCTTCTTTTCATGCGCATAAACTAGAACATTTGTGGCATTGAAGATTAAGTAGCAATTTTATTTAGAAACAAGTAGAGACATCCAAATTTATTTATATCAACTATATGTATTTGATTAGTATAATAAGAACAGCTCAAACTCATTATATGATTTACAGCTTGTAACCTAAAAGCTGAAGCTAACAAGTAAAGAGAGTTTGGATAACATTAGCATAAGCCATAGAATGTTCCATATATATGAGAATCCGAGCCGTTCATCAACAATTTGATTAACTTGAGCTCATAGCATAAATTACAATACCTCATCATATCATTCAATCCAAAACAAGTAATGAAATTCAAAAATAGATAAACAGAAATTATCATGCAACCATAACAGCATAAAAGTAGTTGGGAAAGCACCAAAATAGCAGTGAAGAATAATTATCTTCACTTTGTAGCAATTTACTAAACGTAAGAGAAGAAAAAGCGGATTAATAAAAAAAAAAAAGAAAAGAAAATTAACCTGTAACTTAATAGTGATTCCTCTTTCTCTTTCCAAATCCATGTTATCAAGAAACTGCTCCTTCATCTCTCGCTGCTGCACTGTCCCGGTCACTTGAAGCAATTTATCGGCCAAAGTTGATTTTCCATGATCAATATGTGCTATAATGCAGAAATTTCTGATATTCGAGATTGGAACCTGCAATTTTTATGCAATACAAGGAAATTTGTTTTTAACAAAATAAGGAATCATTCTGATGATAGTAGCAAGGTGAAGGTTTGCAGAGATAAATATACTTTTACCTTGGAAAGACGATGTTGGCCAGCTTGGGCAGCAAATTCCAAGTCGGAGACGGCTGAGGATTGTGTTCCAGTAGACTGACTAACGAGGCGAAGCCTGGGAACGACGGCTTTTTGGGATTTGTAGAAAGGACGATGATGATGAGTTCTGCAGAAAGGAAGAAAGTTTGATGCTTGGTAAAATCGAGGAGTGTTGCAGTTTCTGGATAAGAGAATTGTGGAAGGAGATGTTGCCATCCTTTGGGTATCTTTCACCAAAAAAAGATTGTTTTCGCCTCGCATTTAAATTTCTAGTTGTGCAGTTGTTCACTTGTTCCGGTTCTTGCGTCCATTTTTGGCCCCAAAATTCAAAAGATATATTTAGTTTTCACTTAAAATGTTTTGGTCCGCAATTTTTTTTAAATAATGTCAAAAATTATCTGTATTAGGTTATTATCGGTTTTAAATTAGGCTCCGTTATCAGAATCGTTATGGATGATTTCGATTCTTAATGTTTGTTTAGCTAAAATTTATCTCGGAATGGAAATGGATTCCCCCATCAATTACATTTCCAAGGAATGAATTCCCATCCCTATGGGAATCAAGTCAAACCAATTATAAATTGGTCAAATTTTTAAAAATTATCATATATTATTAAAATTTATAATATAAAATATATACATTAATAAAAATAATTATTAAAATATTTTAAGAAATTTTTTTGAAATATTTTAATAAAAATATTTATTAAAATAATAAATAATTTTTAATAATTTTTAAAAATTAAAAAAATATTTAAGAAAATATTAATAAATTAATTAAAAATAATTTTTTATAATATATAATCATAATGCTAACTTTTAATGTATAAAAAATAGAGGAAATTTCAGAAAAATGTCCGTTTGACCAAGCCTTTTTCTTTTTTGGTCCGGCCCATTTTATTTTTTCATAACTGATTTTTGCGGTTTCATATTTGGTCTGTCTTCTTTTTATTTTTCATTTATGGTCTTTTTTTGTTTATCAGCGGTTTCTAGTCAATTTTTTGCTTTCTCGTCGTTTCATTTTTTTCATCTTTGTCTGCTCTTTGTTCTCTTTGTTCATCTTTTCGATTTCTTCTTGTTTTTCATTTTCTTAATTAGTTTTTTTTTGTTTATTTGAGTTGTTATGGCGAAAGATAGCAGTGATTTTATTTCTAAGAACTCACATTCTTCTCCTTCCTCTCGAAAGAAGTCGGATATGGATTCTCCGTTATCTAAAATGATTATTGTGTCTAAAAAAAGGAAAAACGACGGTGAATCTAAAAACAGGAAGTGTACATTTTCTAAAAAGACGAAGATGTTGTCCATTACTAAAAACTCTGCTAAGGTATGTGTTGAATTTTAGATTTTTTGTTGCTTGTTGTTGCTGTATATGTTGTTGTAGTTTTTTTTCTGTTGCTTGTTTTGATTTTTAGGGTTTTTGTTTCTTATTGTTGTTGATGTATATGTTGTTGTAGGTTTGTTTCTTTTTGTTGCTTTTTTTTTAATTTTTAGGGTTTTTTTTTGTTTCTACTTTGTTGTTTTTTTGTTCCTTCTTATTTTTTTGTTGCTTTTTGTTTGTTCTTGTTTCTTTCTGTTACTTTTTTGTTTCTTCGGGTTTCTTTCTGTTACTTTTTTGTTTCTTCGGGTTTCTTTCTGTTGCTTTTTTATTTATTCTTATTTTTTTTTGCTGTTTTGTTTCTTCTTGTTTTTTCTTGTTTCTTTCTGTTGCTTTTTTATTTTTTCGGGTTCCTTTCTGTTTCTTTTTTGTTTCTTCTTATTTTTTTATTACTTTTTTATTTCTTTTTATTTCTTTCTGTTGCTTTTTTATTTCTTCTTGTCTCTTCTTGTTTCTTTTTATTTCTATGTGTTGCATGTTGTTATTTTTTTTATTATTTTTATTGCTTGTTTTAATTTTTTAATGTAATTGTCATTATTTATTTCAGGAATTGGAGTATTATACTAAGCCAAATGAGCATTTTATGAGTAGGGTTTTTTGTTGTATGAATGAGAATGTATTTTTACATTTGAATGAGAAGTTGACTGATAAGCAAATTGAATTGTTTAAGAAAAGTTATTTTGGTTATTTTTTTGATATGAAGAATGTTAAAGTGCAGCCTCAAGTTCTTCACTGCTTGCTTTTAATGGAAGTATGTCAACCTAAATCTGATGAAATTTGGTTTGACATTTCTGGTATTTATTTAAGATTTTCTATTGCTGAATTTGGTGTTGTGACGGGGTTGAAATGTGTTGATGATTTTGAGAGAAAGAAGATTGGGAAATCTTTGAAGAATAAGTTGGTTGATAAGTTTTTTAATGGTTCTTCAAAAGTGAATATGAGTAATATTAAAAACCGTTTTCTTTCTGCAGATTTTAATTGTGATGAGGATGCATTGAAGTTGGTTGTTCTTTACTTTGTTAGTAATTTTTTGTTTCATTGTCCCAAGGATAAGTTTGTTGATAAAGAAGTTTTTGATGTTGTTGATGTTGGATTGTATAATGAGTATCCTTGGGGAATATATGCTTTTAATTTTACTTTGGATTCTTTAAGGGGAATGTTGATTGGGGTTGCGAAGAAAGGAGTGGAATATTTTTTTATCATATTTTTAGCTTTCCATTGGCTTTCCAAGTTTGGTTTTATAAATGCTGTGATTATTGTGACGGTGTGTTTGCTGTTCATGATGGTTATTTGATTCCTCGTATGTTGAACTGAGGGAGATTTTTATGTGTTGAATTTCAAGAAGCTGAATTCAAAGATATTGAATTTATCTCATTCTCATGTAATTGCTTTTTTTTATTTTTTCAGGTTTTGTTGGTTCTTATTTTTTTGTTGCTTATTGTTATTATTTATTATTTTTGTAGTTGAAATTGAGTAATATTGTACCAACTGCTGCTGAAGATGAGTCTTTACATTTAAATAGGTTTTTTAGGAAACCAAAGGTTGGAAAAGCTAATCTATCTGCTTTCCATGATGAAAAAATGGATAGTGGAGATAATTTTGAGTCACCTATCCTCTAAAAGCCTAAGAAAGTGAAATCACTTGGTGAGGGCCATCAATCATTGGTCATGTTGTTGGTGATAGAGATTATATTTTGGAAAAGAAAATTGAAGACTTAGAGAAGAGGTTTAATGCAGAAATTGCTTCTTTGAGAATTTATGTTGAGGAAAATTTTTCTGTTTTAGAAGGGAAGATATATGAGAAATTTTCTATTTTAGAAAGGAAGTTAGATAGAATTATTGAACAGAAATTTTCTAATGTTTATAAAGATGAAAAGGATCAGAAAAATGATGAAGTTGTTTCTAAAAATAAAAGTGATGAGGAATTTGGGGATGATAGAAATGATAATTTCAATGCTCTATTGGATGCTATTGAAGAGAGAAAGAGTGTTGATGAAGAAATTAGGAGGAATGAAAAGGATAATAAGAGAAGTGAAGAAGATGTGAAGAAAAATGAAGAAGGGGAGAAAAAAAAATAAAGAAGAGCTGAAGAGAAAGATTTGAAGAAAAATTTTAAAGAGGAGAAGAAAAAAGATGTTTTAGGAGTTGGTGTCCATTCTGATTCTTCTGATAGTGAATTTAATGATACATTTTTAGAGGAGGTTGATAATATTATGAAGAGTTTTACACAGAAAATGGTAAATTTTCTGTTGTTTCTTTTTTATTTCTTCTTTGTTTCTTCTCTATTTCTTTTTTATTTCTTCTTATTTCTTCTTTATTTTTCTTCTTTCTTCTTTTTTTCTTCTTTGTTTCTTCTCTATTTTTTCTTGTTTCTTCTTTGTTTCTTCTTCTTTCTTCTTTCTTCTTTCTTTTTGTTTCTTTTCTTATTTTTTATTATTTTTTTCTTCTTTCTTTATTTTTTATTTTATTTGTATTTTGTTTATGTAGGGAGCTACACCTGAACCTGTTCATGTATCTGAAAATTCAGAGAGAGCTGTAATTCTATATGTTGAACCTGGATTTGTTGAAGCTCCTGAAAGTTTGGATTCAAGGAGGGTTGTTAAGTCTAGTGTGGTTGTTAAATCTCCATTTATTAATGAGTTTGATTCAGGAGGAGGCTTAAAAGGATATTGGCCATTATGGTTATAATCATTGGCCTTTTGATGATTGGGTTAATAGTGCTCCTGATTTTGAAGAGCTTTTTATTTTTAAAAAATGGATTGACGAGGGAGCTTACAAGCGGAAAAAGTAACTATTTTATTTGTATTTTTTATATATTTGATTTTTCATATATTATATATTTTTTAATATATTTTTTTAGGTCTACTTTGAAGTATTCTGACAAACATGAGGTTCTAAAACCTGGATTCAACTTCAATGTTACTGTAATTTCTTCGAAAACATGGTTTCATACCTTGTTTTATGTTGGAGAGCTCATCAGTTGTTCTATATGTTTCTTATTTTTTATTTATTATCTTTATTTATTATTTTTTATTTTTATCTTTTTTTTGCAGTACCTTGATGTTATTTTTTATTATTTTAGAAAATGGGGCAAATTTTCTGGAAGTTGCACTGTTAATTTCACAACAACAGATGCATTATTTGATGGAAGTTTGCAAAGAGCTTATACTCAGTTTACAGAAAATAATTTTACATTTTCTTTTGATCATACTGTGACTGAGTATATATTAGGAGATGTGATGATGTTGCCAAAGCCTTGGGTTGATGTTGAGCATATTTTATTCCATGTTCATATCAATTCTCAATAGCATTAGATTCTTCTAAGGTTGAGCATCAAGGATTGGTCTGTTTATATATATAATTCTTTGAAGAATACTCATGGCTATGCTGCTGAAGTTGTTAAGGCTTACAGTGTGATGCTGCCAATTTTTTTTAAAGAGATGGGAATTGGTACTGGTCATGAAATACCTTTGCACAGTGAAGTTGTTTCTAATTTGCCTATTCATGAAACTGTGTAAGGAATTTTTTTTATTTTATTATTTTTTTGTTTCTTTTTTTATTATTAATTTAATATTTTTAATATTTTTTTCAGTGATTGTGGAGCTTTTATTTGTGCATTTGTTGAATTATTTATTCATGACATGGAGATTCCCAAAGAATTTGATATTGAGGTTTATAGGTTAAGGCTTGCATTATTATTATACTAGTATGGTATGAGAAAGCTGCATGGTGAGATTGTTAGTGACTCAGAGCAGACTGGGAAGATCAGAAGGAAAAAAAAGCTAAAGAAAAAGTGATATGTTAGAAGTTATTTGTTTAGTGTTGTTTATATTTTTTTTATTGTAATTCATTTTGGTGTAATACAAAATTTATGTAATGCACATTTATTTTTATTAATAGAAGTTTTAAATTTTTTTTTTATGAATTTTTTTAAGTGTTATTGTTATTTTTTTCACTGATGTTAAACTAATGTTTCTTCTTGTTTCTTCTTTGTTTCTTCTTATTGCTTTTTTGTTGCTTTCTTGTTTCTTTTTATTTCTTTTTTTTTTTAATTCTCACTGTTAGTGATATTAATATGAACAAATAAATAAAAAATAATAAAAATAATCTGAAATGTTAAAAATTATGTACCAACAATCACATTAATGAAATATTTGAATTCTTACAATTCTTTGTTTCTTCTTTATTTCTTTTTGTTTATTCTTTGTTTCTTCTTTGTTGCTTTCTTGTTTCTACTTGTTGCTTCTTATTTCTTTTTTTTTAAATTATCACTGTTAGTGACTGGGAAGATCAGAAGGAAAAGGAAGCTGAACAAGAAGTGATATATTAGAAGTTATTTGTTTAGTGTTATTTATATTTTTTTTTGTAATTCATTTTGGTGTAATACATTAATTTTGAATTTATGTAATTCACATTTATTTTTATTAATAGAAGATTTAATTTTTTTGTGATTTTTTAAGTGTTATTGTTATTTTTTTCACTGATGTTAAGCTTTTGTTTCTTCTTGTTGCTTTTTTTGTTGCTTTCTTGTTTCTTTTTATTTTTTTTTAATTCTCACTATTAGTAATATTAATATGAACAAATAAATAAAAAATAATAAAAATAATCTGAAATGTTAAAAATCATGTACCAACAATCACATTAATAAAATATTTGAATTCTTACAATTCTTTGTTTCTTC
>CATIWO010768190.1:0-10315 GCA_949673435.1 Macaranga tanarius | reverse complement strand
GCTATTTTGTAAGCCTTGTATAGAGACAGTTCTTGGTATGAAGTTATGCACTTAAATGATTTACATATATATTGTGTGTGGAGAACCTGCTTGAGAGATTATATTTATACATACGAGTTTATATCTTAAAATTTCTCCATTCTATGCACGTGCATTTGGTTCAATATATTATATAAGTAATAATGTATGTATGCACAACTAAGTGTTGTATCATTTAAAAAGAATTTTGAATCTATAGCTATTAAATACATATTAGGGGTGATGTTGAGGCCACATGTCACGGGTCTTACAATGCCACATGTCGCGAGTCTTACAAGGTAGAATACAAAAGAGAATAATAGCATGTTCATGATATTTGCATAAAACAGATGGCATAGTATCAATAAAAAAAATTAGGACCATGGGCAGCAAAGATACTATGCATAGCAAAAATAAAACAAGGCATAATAGGTAGCAAAAAAATAAACAAGAGTCATAGTCATAGTTAGCAATATTAAATAAATAAACAGTCCTACTCTCCCTTTTGTCATCATCAAAAAGCATAGCAAAAAAAATAAAAAGGGAAACAAGCAGATCAAGAGTTCAACATACCAAAAATTAAATAATCAACTAAACCTAAGAAATGCATAAACTGATAGAAAGTCCAAATTGCTAGCTAATCCTAGATATTAATAAGCTAAACTTCTTCAGGCTTATCCCCTGAACCTGGTTCTCCAGGCTGAACGGGTTTGGTGCGAAGAACAGAACTGGCCCTGGTAATGCTCTTGGGAGGAGGAGGTGGTTTGGAGGAAGTAGGCTTGGGAGAGGAGTGGGTCTGAGAGACTGATGGCTGGATAGTCTTGACTGGAAGCTGGGGCTCTAGAACTATTTTCTGTGCAGGAAGATTAGCTCCCTGTGAGTCAGTAGGCTTGGCAGTGGCAATGTCCTTGGCAAGTTGCTTGAATAATTCATCGAATTCAGTCTGACAATTTTGAATAAACTGATTAAAACAGCCTCTAAGAAAAGGAATCGGCTCATGAGTCTACTGAGGCAAAGATGTGGCCTGAACCCGTGAAGCTGATACTGCTAGCTTGCTAATCTCCTTACTTGGCTCGTTCTCGGCTATGAAGTTAAGGTCCAGTTCATCAGTTATCGCTTACTTCCCTTTTTCTGTAACCAGCTTATCATTCTTGGCTTCCTCCTTTTTCTCTGCTTCAGATTCTGTTCCAGAATCACTAGGCTTGGCAATTTTTTTATCTTTTGCAGCTGACTTCTTTTTCAACTTTTGAGAGCTGCTCTCAGAACTGGACAGACTCTTGAGAGATGGAGTTGGATCGCTGTTAGCAGCCTGTTTGGAATCAGTGGACTGATTCTATTTCTCACTACTGCTGGCAGATTGACTGATTCTGTTAGCAGCCTGCTCACTACTACTGCTAGCTCCCTTTTTCTTTTCTTCTTTAACCCTTTTTGTCTTCAATACAAAAGTCTTTAAAATTTTCTCAGATGCACCAACATGCATATAGACCTCATTTTTAATATTAACTTTCAAATTCTCAAACAAGGGGGTCAATAACAAAGCATATGGCAATCCCTTAACCTTTGTGACACTAGTCATAAAGCCCAACATCAAATAGCAAAGGTTAAACCTCCTAGAGTGTGTGAGATGCCACATCAAGTAGAGTTCAAGGCTACTCATATAATCAAAGCTACTGACCTTTGGAGCGATGAAATGCGTGATGAACTTGTGAGCAATTCATAAATTAGTTTGAAGAGTAGTTGAGCTTACATTGTCATTCTCAGCCAAGCTAGGATTCCCGATCACCTTCTTTTTGAACCTCTTCTCGTTGTAGTCCTCCACTTTTCTCACATCGGCCTTCTTTGAAATTTTAAACCCCTTTTCAGGGACTTTGTAGGCTTGGGACATGTCGTCAAGAGTAATGGTGTAGCTTTTGCCTTTGAGAGTCACTTTGTATTTCTTATCACCAAGTGCCTTAATTGAGCTATAGAACTCTCTTATAAGCCTTTCATACACTACAGTTTTGATTTTTACAAAATTAACCCATTTTCATGCTTCGAACCATTCTCAAAAAATGAAATTCTTAGATTTAAAATAAGCCCAGTCAATGAATTTAGAAGGAATTATTTTATTGCTAGAGAGCTCTTCAACTCAACCCCTTGAATTGGCTTCTTCCCTTCCTTCTTTAAAAGTTCTTTCTTTTCTCCCTTATGCTCTTTCTTGGCTTTCTTTTTCTCTCTTTCAGTGCTACTCGAGCTTGACTCATGAACCCTTTTGCTTTCTTTTCCCATGGTTGATTGCTTTTAGTTTGAAAAGAAACTTAGGGTTTGAGGGGTGCAAGAGGTATTTCGGCAGAATGCGGAAGATGAAGTGAGTGAATAAAAAAATGAGTTAAGTAAAAAGTTGTTTGAAATTTGAAAACAAAAAGAAAGGTTGGCTTTTTGAATTTTTAATTGAGATAGAATTCTAGAAAACTCGGTCCAATGCTTAGCCCAAATAATTTAATTTAAATAATAACTAAAACTAGTTAACTAAATGAACATTTTGTCAATTCATGCAAGTCTAAGTTTAGAAGTCTTGACAATTTGAGGAAGTTGGCCCTGTATCCAATAAAGTGGATGTTACTTGTAGAATTAAGCTAACTTGTATCTATTGAGGATATGGTCACGTGAACTAAATGATATAAAAAAAAAGGTCATTCAAAGAAAGAAGAAATCAATTGCCTTGATATACTCAATCAAATAAAATATTATTTTGTCTATATTCAAAAATTTAATACAAAACTAAAAGATAACATCATCCAAATAAAGATAATTACCCAAGTAATCTTTTTTTAAATAAAATTAAACAAGACGAAATGAAAAATAAAAACAAAAATTAAAATAAAAAATTTTTTCCAAAAAAACTTTAAAGAAAAAATGTGAATGCATGAAGGTGTGGTATGAAGAAAAGATAGTCATGCAAATCCACTAAAGATAGAACTTCAAATTTAATTTACAGTGATATGAAGAAAAACTAAATTATGCAGGCTCAAGATTCATTAGACCAAGTTCTCTGCGAATCTTACAAAACTGGTCTTCTTCTAATGGTTTTGTAAAGATGTCAGTAAGTTATTTTTTAGTTGGTACAAACACTAGCTCAATGTCCCCATTTTGAATATGATCCCTAATAAAATGATGTCTAATCTCTATATGCTTAGTTCTTGATTGCAATACAGGATTTTTAGACAAATTTATGGCACTTGTGTTGTCACACATAATAGGAATATATTTGTACCTCAAGCCAAAATCTTCTAGCTCTTGTTTGATCCAGAGTATCTGAGCTACACAACTTTCAGCTAAAATGTATTCAGCTTCAGCAGTAGAGAGAGCTACTGATGTTTGTTTCTTGATGAACTAGGATACCAAATTAGCTCTAAGGAACTGGCATTTACCTGAAGTACTCTTTCTATAAACTCTACTACCTGTAAAATCAGCATTACTATACCCAAAGAGATCAAATAAAGTGCCTTTACGGTATCATAGACCTAAGTTTTTAGTTCCCACAAGGTAATTAAAGATTCATTTCAAAGCTAATAAATGTGATTCCTTAGGATCAGCTTGAAAACGAGCACAAAAACAAACACTAAAGTGAATATCAAGCCTACTTGCTGTTAGGTACAAGAGTGAGCCAATTATACCTCTGAACATATTGCTATCAACACTTTTATCTTTTTCATCCTTTTATAGCTTGACTATAGTGCTCGTGGGAGTTTTAGATGTCTTAGCTTGATCCATCTTGAACTTTTTTAGCAGCACTCTAGTGTACTTAGACTGATTTATAAAAATCCCATCTTTGCATTATTTTATTTGAAGTATAAGGAAGAAGTTTAGTTCCCCCATCATGCTCATTTCAAACTCACTTCTCTTGATTTCTCCAAAGCTTTTGCTTAGCTCATCATTTATTGAGTATATCATCAACATACACTTGGACTATCAAGATATCCTAAAGCTAAGTTTTGATGAATAATGTTGTATCCACCTTTCCTCTTCTGAAGCCATTTTCTAGTAAGAACTTGCTCAATCTTTCGTACCATACTCTAGGAGCTTATTTGAGACCATACAAAGCCTTGGTTAGCTTGTACACAAAATTAGGTTTGTAACAGTCTACAAAACTAGGAGGCTATTTTACATAGACTTCTTCATTCAAGTACCCATTTAAGATTGCACTCTTCACATCCATTTGATAAAGCATAAAATTCTTGTAGCAAGCAAAAGCACAAAGCATCCTAATAGCTTCAATCCTTACAACTGGTGCAAATGTTTCATCAAAGTCAATTTCTTCTTCTTAGTTATAACCTTGAGCCACTAGTCTTGCTTTGTTCCTAATCACATTTCCGTGCTCATTAAGTTTAATTCTGAATACCCATTTAGTTCCTATGATTGAGTGATCTTTGGGTCTTGGCACTAGTTTCCAAACCTGATTTCTTTAAAACTGATTTAGCTCCTCTTGTATTACCATAAGCTAATTTTCATCTTTTTGAGCTTCATCAATTGTCTTGGGTTCAATTTGAGAAATAAATGCTACATTTCCCAACATCTTTCTGAGCTCTCCTCTGGTCATTATCTTCTCATTTGGATTTGACAAAAGATTCTCCTTGGAATGATACCTATGATATCTCCATTCTTGTGGCAATTCACTTTGAGGATTGTTAAGCTGATTTTCCTGAGGCCTAGCTTCATGGATTTCCTGGCAGTCTTCAAGTTGGATTGTTTGGTCTAAGGACTCAACATGATTTTTGATATCCTCATGCACTTGATCTTGATCATGTTCTTTCTCATTATTGGAGGGTGACTCAATACCTACAAGGTCATCATCAACATCTCTACTAGGTAAAGATTGGTTAGATTCCTTGAAAACAACATGAATAGATTCTTTAACAATAAGAGTTCTTTTATTGAAGACTCTATAAGCTCTATTATGCTTAGAATAGCCTAGAAAGATACCTTCATCAGTTTTAGCATCAAATTTACAAAACTGATTCTTGTTATTATTGTGAAAAAAGTATTTATACCCAAAGACCTTAAAATAACCTACATTAGGCTTCTTACCTTTCCACAGTTTATATAGGGTCTTTTTCAAGGAGGATCTTACTAATGCTCTATTCAAGATGTAGCAAGCTGTATTTATAGCTTCAGCCCAGAAATACTTTGGCAGATTAGCTTCATGGATCATTATTAGAGCTACTTCTTAGAGAGTTAGATTCTTTCTTTCAACCACTCTATTTTGTTGAGGAGTTCTTGGAGCTGAGATGTTGTGCTTGATCCCATGTTCATTGCAAAAATCTTCAAAGGATTTATTGTCAAATTCCCTTCTATGATCACTTTGAATTGCCACTACATTAACTCCCTTTTCCTTTTAATTTTTCTTATAAAGATGAACAAACTTATTAAATGCCTCATCCTTATGAGCTAGGAAGAAAGTCCAGGTAAATCTTGAATAATCATCAACAATGACAAAAGTATAAGATTTACCTGCTAAACTAGATGGGGAAATGGGTCCAAACAAATCAAAGTGTAAAAGTTCAAGAGGTTTGGAAGTTGAAATTATGCTTTTAGATTTGAAATAAGATCTAGTTTGTTTGCCCATTTGGCAAGCATCACAAACATCATCTTTTTCAAATTTTAGCTTGGGTAAACCTCTGGCAAGCTCATTTTTTACTAGCTTGAAAATCTGTTTCATGCTAGCATGACCTAGTCTCCTATGCCACAACCAACTATCATCAACCAGAGAAGCTAAGCACACATTAGAATTATTTAGACTATCAAGATTAACTAGATACACATTTTCATTCCTACTACCAATAAACAAAGTATAATTGCCATACAAATTTTGAACTTTACAATGAGTGGGTTCAAAAATCACTCTCATTCTCTTATCACATAATTGAATTTCACTGAGTAAGTTGAACTTCAAACCTTTCACAAGGGAAACATCTTTAATTGATGGTCTTGATCCAATGATTCCTGAGCTAATTATTTTAGCTTTACTTTAATTGATGGTCTTGATCCAATGATTTCTGAAACTAACTGTTCCTTTGTCTTTTAGCTCCAAATGGGTGAACTTTGATTTATCACCTGTCATATGCCTAAAGCAAGCACTGTCCATGTACCACTTATTTTGTACTTGCTTACTCCTTAGGCACACCTGTAAGAAACTACTTAGCTTTAGGTACCCAAAATAAATTGAGTCCTTTCAAGTTAGCTTCAGAAGTTTGTCCAGTAGCTTTTGGTACCCAAATAAAATTAGCCTTGGAAGCATTTTTCTTGTAGGCACATAATTTCATAATATGACTAGAACGATTGCAATAAAAGCATGTAACATGAGAATGTGCTGATGATAATGCTCTAACAAAATGGTTCTCATGCTTTTTAGCTTTAATAATATTCTTATAGCCCAATCATTGTCTTTTATTTAAAAAGATTTAATTTCCTAAAAGAGCATTAAGGTTTTGTTTTCCCTTAGTAAGCTTCTCAAGATCTTTAGTAATTTTTTTTTGTAATTCTTCATTCTCTTGTAAGAGAACTAGATTTACATTAAAAGTAGTTTCAAGTTCCTTTTTTAAGGAATCAGCTTCAGAAACAGCAAGGTCCAGCTTCTTAAAAGCTTCAGCATAAATATCTTGAGCATGTATCTCTTTCTCTTTTAGTGTATCAAGATCAGCTTTTGTCACATCACACATGTATTATTCTTTTTCAAATTTTAATGATTTGAGCTCCTTCTTAAGTGAACTATATTTTTTGGTTAAGGTTTTAAATTCCTTATACAGTTAAACAAAGGTACACTCAAGTTTATCAAAGGATAGTGGATTGGAAGATATTACCTTATATGATGAGCTATTAGAGAGATCAGCTTCAGAGGTCTCAGTAGTCTCCAAATATTGACTGGCTTTAGCTTGGCTAGTGTCATTTGATTCTAGAGCCATCAAACACAAGTTTGTAACTTCTTTGGGATCATCATCATTGTCACTAAAACTAGTGTCATCACTATCAATCTATGTTGCCACCATGGCTTTCTTAGTTTTTTCTTTCTTTATTTTTTTCTTTAGCTTGGGACGGTTAGCTTTGAAATGTCCTAGTTTATTACATTCAAAGAAAGTGATTTCAATAGTTTTCTTTTTGGTATGATATTCTGAGTTTGGCTTGAACATCTTCTTCATGTTTTTCAGGATGTTCTTCCACCCTTCTTAAACATTCTTTTGAATCTCCTTGTGATTACCGCCACTTCATCATCTTCGGAGCTAGTTGAGTTGTCTGAGCTTGATTACATCTTCAAGGTAATGTCTCCTCTCTTTTTCTTCTCTGTATAGGTGTCCTTAGATTTTCCCTTTATCATCATCTCATGTGTAAGTAAAGACCCGATTAGCTCGTTATAAGAGTAGTTTCGCAGATTTTTAGCTTCACAGAGAACTGTCACTTTAGTTTCCCATTTCTCCGGTAGGGATCTGAGAATCTTCTTCACCATTTCTTCTTTAGGGAGATTTCTTCCAAGATTCTTCAGTGCATTTACAATTTCACTTAATTGGGAGTTCATTGAGGAAATGGTTTCATCAGCTTTCAAGAAAAATAGCTCGTATTCCCTCCATAGCAGATTAATTTTGGACTCCTTCACCTGATTTGTTCCCTCATAAGTTATCTCAAGCTTGTCCCATACTTGTTTAGCTGAAGTGCATGTTGAGATCCCGTTATACTCATTTATATTAAAAGCACAGTGAAGCATGTTAAGAGTTTTAGCATTTAGCTAGACTAATTTCCAATGAGCTTCAAAATATTTTGATCCGGGAATACGAAGCTCATTTCCATTAGCATCTTTCTTAGTAGGACTAGAAGGTCCTTTAAGAATGATTTTCCGGCATTCAATATCAACAGCTTGAATGAAATTTTTCATCCTATTTTTTGAGTATTTATAATTAGTTCCAGTGAAAAGTGGTGGTCTAAAAATGGAATTCCCCTCGGGTAGTCCGAAAGTACTAGGAACAACACCTGAGCTTACAGCTATGTGGATCTATTAGTAAGAAAATCCTGCTCTGATACCAATTGTTAGGTCCTAGAGGCTGCTCAAGAGCAGGGTGAATTGAGCTTTAAAACTTTTACTGAAATTCAAGCTAATTTTTAAAGCTAGTACAGTGAAATTAGAGAGCTAAAAATGATTGTACTGATTTAAAATTGAAAACAAGGTGACAATAGAAAAACTTAACTTTGACTCGAACTGGATGATCTTGAGAAAGAGCAAACTGATTTACTGAGCATCACAATTATCATAAAGAAATTGAAAAGAGAGTGCAACACAACACAAGAGATTTATCATGGTTCGGCACCTCTTACTTACATCCACTCCTCAAGGAAATATCCTTAAGATTTTTCACTCTTAAAGTGATTTCTTTTCAAAGGTAAGAGACAAACCTTTTACAGCCTTAGTACCACCCTTTCCTAAACTGCTGCCCGCAGTAGTTTTGTTAACTCCAGTAACCAATTCTATACTAGTTTTCCCAACTGCTCTAGCAACTGCATACAAGTACTGGTTTTAGCTAGCTCCAATAATTATGCACTCATTCCTTTTAATGGTGCCTCTCAAGCTAACCGCAGTAGTTTGAGGGTTGTATGTTTATGTCTCTCACAAAGACATGGTTATACAATAGAAGCTCTATGGGTTTGGAAGAGAGTTGATTACTCCAGGAAGCACAAAAGCACTTTTCAAAGTTCTCTCCCAAAAACAAAAAGCAAGCAAAACAACAACCACACTCACAACACACAACAAAAAAAAGATTTTTGAAAGAGATGAATTTATATGTGATTTCAAAAGTGAGTTTGCCCTATTTTTCAAAAATCAAAGAGAAGTTTTGTTGATGTAATCCATGCAAAAAGCAATCATGTGAAGAGATGTGCTTGGTTCAGGATAAAATTGGCTTCAGACAAGAGATAAGCTTTTTGCTGCAGAGTTTTGAAAAGTTCAGAGTCAGCTTTCTAAAAATAGGCTGGCAGAAGGTTGCTTTTAAAAATTACATATAAGATATTTCCATTTTAGTGCAAAAGCTTCTTTGATATACCAAAAAGCAATTTTGTTCTTTTGTAAGCCAATTTTCAACAAAACTCAAAATAGAAATATTTTCAACCAAAAATTTTCTCAAAAGTGGTTTTTGTAAATTTTGAATAAAATAAATTTTTAGCTTCCAAGAAATAATTTATCTCTTCTTTACCCTAACATAATTTCCTAAATGACCAAAATGCTCTTCTTCTTGTTTCATGGGCTTGATTGTCTCTTTGCATTGGCTTGCTTGGGCTTCATCATCAACATTGGGCTTGATTGTAATAAAGTCTTGAACTTTAATTTGTTAGCCCCTTCTAATATTATCACTTGCAAGAATTCCATTAGTGCATGAATATTTATCAACTATTGGCATAACCAAAATTAAAGGGTTGTAACCTTGAGGTCAACAGTATTAATTATTAAAAATATTATTTTATATATTTTATTAAAATCAAAATATTAAATAAATATGCAATCAAAATATTTAATGCAAATTTTTATATATAAATAATTTAAATTTATAAACTATTAATATATATTAGTTGTAAATCCGTGCTATTGAGCAGACAATTAATTCATATATATTTTCTTTAATTATTTTATAAAAGAGTAATTATTTCAATAAAATACAAATAGAAATTAATTAAGTAAATTATATATATATATATATATATATATATATATATATATATATATATCTAAAATTATTAAATCTAAAATTTAATTTATAAAAATTATTTAACTAATTATTTTATAATATTTTTAAAATATACATATTATTTATGTGCCACAATATGCGAATTAACCACTAGTTAATTAAGTTGTTTTTGAAATATGAGAACTCGCCTCCTTTTAATTTTAATTTTATATTCTTTTATAAGAATGTAAAACAACACAAATTTAGTTCAATACTTTAGAGCTCAATGCACACACATCCACTATGTATAAAAACTAAGTATTTAATTTGTAATCCAATAAAAACTTTTCACACTTTCAAAAATTTTATAATACCTTTATAACCATCAAAAATTAAGTTTGTTTTACCTATTTTATCTAGTAGTTTTTTTTTATTTTAAATGAATAAAATAGTATAATTTAATCGCCAGCTTATACTATAAACAATTGAAAAGGAAGAAGAAGATATCAAATTGTCTACCTCTTTAAAGAGGTTACGAACCTATTTATATACAAGCTTATATCTATACATGGTAAACAAATCAAAGAATAAAGGAAAATATATACAACGGTAATGGT
>CATIWO010768086.1:0-12285 GCA_949673435.1 Macaranga tanarius | reverse complement strand
ATTCAACTTCCTAAGTTAATAAGTCCTCACTAAGAAGGAGTAAGTTCGTGTACACCTATATGGTAGGACGTGTATTCGGCCCTAGGCTTCGACTATATACAACTACCCAATTATACCATGCACACTTTAAACTATAATTTCTACTAAAACTTTGAAGCCCCAAACGGAGGCCTAAACGGTCGAATTTGAACATCAAAACGGGGTTCGTCGGGTTTTCCAATGAAAGTCATATAGCTCTCTGAATTAGCTTCGATTTGATATGTTACGGGCCTCGTGATTCATCCGATGCCGAAAGTTAGGTCTTCTTTAATTAACACTGCGCATCCCGACCATCCAATTTCAATTATCACAATAATTTAGTCTCTTAGTCCGAGACTTATAAATCTTATGCCATTTTATCAATTGAATATGTGTTTTAATCATTTTTATGCTCCGGTACATTATTCAAATGTTTAATGCAAGTTCCCGGTCGAAAGTTTGAAGGTTCCAGCCAATCGGGTCGCGAAATGAGTCACCGGAGGGCCTATTTGAGCCACAGAGGCGCATGTCAGGGTGCTGGGGCACACATTTCAGGTTCAGGGGCACACGTCACAGCTACAGAGATGCACGTCTCTTCTGCAGAGGCGCACGCCTCTATACAAGGCAAGTGAAGAGGCGCCAAGCATATAAGAAGAGGCGCACGCATATAGAAGAGGCGCCTAGAGGTGCACGCCTCTGGGGAGATGAGACGCACGCCTGTACGCATAGGCGCATGCCTCTGTAACCCAGAAATGCAAAAACAGAATGAAAATTTACAGAAAATGGCTATAATTTCAAATTTTTTACACATAACGTATATACATCAACATATACACCATTAAAGCACAAAAAAACACTATAAGAACTACCTTAAGAGTTCTAGATCTAAAGAAAACAATTCAAGCAACAATTACTCAATATTTTCTTCAAGATTGAAAATAAGAAGAGGAAGAATTAGAAGCTTAAACCACTCACTGATTTCTCCTGCAGATTCTGTCCAATTCTTGCTTGATTCTTCCTTAGCTTTTCAGAGCAAAGCCTCTTCCTCTTCTTTCCCTTTTTCTTCTCTTCTTTCTCTTCTTTTCTTCCTCTGCCGATTGCCTCCTCTTTCTCCATTTTCTTCTTCCTTCAACCATGCTTTCCACTGTACAAATCTAACCACTCTCACTCTCCTTCATCTAGTCCTTCTTCTTTTCTTCATTTCTTCTCTAATTCACTCACTTCCAATTGTTTCACTTTAGTCCTTCTTTTCTTTACAATTTCATCCCTCACTAACAATCCAATACACTAAACTTCATTCGTCAAAATAATATTAACTTCAATGATAACATAATACTAATTGACTCCAAATCATTTATTCAAACAATTGATAATTAACTCAAATCACCAAATTAAATTAACTGGAGTAATAACCTTCTTAATTGTCATTAATGAATAGTAATCCGGTTCTAGGACACGGATGTTACACATCATCTGATATCAAAACTTAGCAGCCTTTATAAAAAAAAATTATTCAAAAAAATTTGAATATTAATTATATTGAAAATTAGAATAGTATAGTATATAAATTTTAAAATTTGGTACTATATAAAAATTTTATTTTAAAAATTTTCAAAATTTAATACAACTAGTCATCCATTAGCACGTTGCAGGGGCTACAAATAATACATATATTTTAAAATAATTAATTAAATGAGTTTAATATATATATATTGAAAAATAATATAATTAATTCGAATTTTTATTCAAATAAATAGAGCAAGTAAAAAAGAAATTGGAGATATAGTATATTCTTATAAATATCTGTTGACATATGGTTTAGCCCAACCCAAAAAAGGAAGCCCAATGATGAAAGCCCAAGAAAATAGGTTCAACAGTATAAGGTTTAAAGGAGCAGCCCTTTCTAAAGAAAGCCCAGCCCACAGCATATCTCAACCTAATCCTAATAGATAAAGGATAATTTAAAGGAAATTGATTGAGAAAAACCCTAAGAGAGGAGAGATATCTATTTATAAAAAGTTAGGAATAGTTGAG
Organism: Macaranga tanarius; assembly: GCA_949673435.1. NCBI lineage: Eukaryota > Viridiplantae > Streptophyta > Magnoliopsida > Malpighiales > Euphorbiaceae > Macaranga > Macaranga tanarius. Next base: position 10,233 of record CATIWO010768086.1, on the reverse strand, counting down.
AACAAAAAGGGGAGAAACCCTAAAAGAGGGAGTTACACAAAAAAAAAAGGCTTCCGGCAAAGAATCAGAAAAAAAAAGAACGCAGAAAAAAAGGTCTATAGTAAAGAATAAAAAAAATAATAGGGAAAAGAAATTCAAAGAGAAGGACTTGGCCTGTGGGACTCACCATTGCAGACTATTAAAGGAGCTTTTGAGGGCTATTCACTTTTACAGTAAATATTTTCTTCCGTCTATATTTTTTTCTTTTGGATATTTGAGGCATGATGACATCATTATGTGAGTTATAACGTGATTTAATTAGTTTAAATATGTGTTACTTATTTATTTTTATTTTTTTTTGCGGTTGTTGCCATCAACCATCAATTTCATTTTTTATTATTATTAGGGTGAATTACTATTTCCCCCCTGAGGTTTGGTGTATTGTACTAATTGGTCCCTGTATTTTGAAAAATATATTTATTCATCCTCCAATTTTGGTCAAATAAATTAAAAAGTCCTTCTGCTATCTTTTCTGTTAAGTTGGTGTTAAATGGGGATGAAATGACCAAAAGCCCTTTATTCATCCTTCTTGGTTATTCATTCTTCTTGATTTATCAGAGATGTTTACTCTTCAATGAAAAATGACTCACATCATTTGAAGCTCCACGTGAACTTCTTGAAGTAGCTGGAGCTCGTTGATCTGAAGATTTTTGAGTTTCAGATTTTCTTCTGATTGTATTTAATTCTAGACTTGAGATCCGATTAATTTTACTTTCACTTCTACATGCATGAGCTTCTGATTGTTCATCAGGAAGCGATTCTTTTGGAGGACTAGGGACATGTTGAATTTGATTCAGCTTCCTTGCAGCTAGATCTAGACCATGTTGAATTTGATTCAGAAAAAAATCCTAAAACCATACTGAATGAAGCGAAACAAGAAATGCTTCATTCCAGCTCACTTTCTCAAAGCACCTCCTCCTCTTCCACCGCCGCTACCACCATATCACTGCAGCGGTTCTTCCACCTCTTCTCTGCTCTCTTCTTCCTACTCTCTCCTCCTCCAATTTGGGCAAAAATGACGGCCATCGATATGGCACTTCAGCAAGAACTACCGCCTCTTTGGATACCCATACCCACGCACCATAACACTCTTGTCAGGTACCGCATTTGCTGTTTTTACTCTGCTTTTGAAATGATCATGAGCTGATATTTAGTGGGGAATTGTAGAATTTATTCTTTATATACCCTTTGCTACAGGAACACCATTTTACTCTACTCTTGCTCATGTTAGTGATAGTGGTGATAAGGGTACATGGAAAATGACATTAGCAAAGGATTTAGCTACAGGAACACCATTTTACTATACTCTTGCTCATTTTTGTAAAGCCCACCACGATTTGCTGGCATGAGCACCTGTGATTTGGATGGATTGCATAGAGGAAATCTAAGCCAAACATTAGGAGATACTTTGAGTTCTTCTTTGGGGGAATTTCAGAGGATAACCTGAAGAAGCAGATTTTAGAATCACAAGCAGATCATTTGAAGATATTGATATCTTTTATAGAGAGTTTCATCCATCTTCCCTCGAAGGTGATACTAAAAGCTGGCCAGTGTTTCAAGAATCACTTCCCTCACAAAGTGTGAGAATTATTAGAAGTTTGAGTGGCCTTCCTGTTCGTAGGTCCTTAGTTGGTTCATTTGAGGAATCACTATTGTCTGGCAGATTCTTTTCTGGAAAATTCTCCCAGGTTCATAAGAGCGTGATGTCGCATTGATTTTGCTTTTGATTTTTAGCTAAAATCTTGCAGTTATAATTATCAGACTTCTATTACTTATTGTGTTTTGTTGGCATATTGCATTTGTAGAGAATAGATGGTTTCCTTGCTGTGTTAAGCATCACAGGAGGGAACTTTTCACCGCAATCACAGAAGCTTTCCTTTTCAAATATTGGTATAGCATCTTATGATGGCGGCGGTTCGACAGTAGGAAGAGAAATGGGAACTTGGGAAAACCGAGGTTTGGTAGAGGAAGAGGAAGAAGATAGAAAGAGCAGTGGAAAAATGGGCATTTGATAAGAGGGAAGGACTCAAGGGTATTTGAGTCTTTATATTTCTTTTTTTCATTTTACATATGCATTTTTCTTTTTTTTTTTAGTTAATTATGTAGTCGAAATCTTGACAGAAGGACTATTCAGTGTAACAGAACCAAAATTGGAGGATGAATAAATATATTTTTCAAAATACAGGAACTAATTAGTACAATACATCAAACCTCAGGGGGGAAATAGTAATTCACCCTTATTATTATTATTTTTTATTGTCATGCAGTGTTGCCGTTAGCTTTAACTCAATTTTTTTATCGGGTTGGCAACAGTGCACTTTTTTGTATTTGTAAGGCAATAGTGCTTATGTACTATTGCTCTTAACCCTCATTTTTTTAGGTGGCACTGTTGCTACGCATTGTTACCCTCTCAATTACTGCTACAATTTACACTTATAGCTACAAAACTTTGCCACAAACATAAAAATTGTAGCTAAATATAATTTTAGCCACGAAAATTACAATTATACAGCTAATTGTACAAGTTAAAAGTTTATTAGCCGCATGCATTAAAAGTTATGTAGATAAAATATTTAATGTATATTTAGCCACATGTAGTTAGCTATAAAAGTTAAAGTCGAAGCTAATAATATCAATCAGCCATGACATAAATTATTTTGTAGCTAAAAATTAAAATGTTAGCCATGATATTTGACATCCTGGCTAATTAAAAAATATTAGCTACGAAAACAAATAAACCCATAACTAATTATTTAGAATTGTAGCTTTAAATATTAAATTCGTAGCTAATTTAAACTTTAGCTACAAAAGTTAAACTATGGCTAATTAAAAAATATAAATATGAAACTAAAAAGTTTCATACCCCACATTGAAAACAAGTAACAAAAAATATCTTTTTTTCAATTATAAATAAGTCATTAATTTTATTTTTTGTTAAAGGATATTTTTTCTAAAAAAGATAATGCTACACTTAAGTAGCATTTAAGATAAAACTAAATTTTAAATTCAATTCAAATGAAACTAAATTTAAATTAAAATTTAACTTTTCAAAAGATAAAAAATATTATAATTTTACTAGCTCCACATATTTCATTTGTAGTAAATTTAACTATATATGTCACACCTCCAAACATAATCATACACGTGGCACAATCAAAATACACACATGGCAATCAAGCATCTCACATTAAGTATAATAAAATTTCCTCCATAAAAGATACTCATATATATATACCAACAACTCATAATGTACATACATGCCAAGCATTACATACATGCTCTTCTAATTGCTACACACATGCTACAAAAACTATCTGATACACCCAATGCCTTATGATATGCAGGATGAAGGTTCGGTACACCATAGCTCACTTCGGCCCACCTATGACTCCAATGCAAACTTTAAGCCCTTTGTCTACTCAATTCCTGAAAAGTTTCAATAGCAAAGGGGTGAGCTTGCAACTCAATAAGTAACTACTAACACAATTGTACACATATACCAATCATATAAGAATTGATTTGAAGAAGCATATAATCATATATAAGACACATTCCAATGATCATAATATAGTCTTTTAATCCTCTATTAAGTCTATATTCAATCACCATAAGGTTCCATTACCATTGGCACTACATCGAGTGCATACGGGAGTTCAAATGTAAAAGGAGTAAGTGAGCACTAAAATGTTAAGCCCAATTAGAGAATCTTAAAGATAGATTCTAGCTAATCTCAAAACATGGAATTTGTAGAGGACTCTTTAAGGTTTTTGTAGCTTTAAACCACGCCTCATTTGGAGGTCTACAGCTTAAGTTATTGTCAAAATACAAAGACAATAGTGCATAAAAGAAGGGTTGACTCATGTAGAGTCGGCACACTCATGTTGAGTCGGCACCTCAAGTCTCAGGCACGACTCAGCACACTCATGCCGAGTCATCACGGGCGCGCAAAAGATTCGCCTGACTCGACCCTTCGGACCACGCTGTACTCTTTTGGCTATAACTTCCTCTACCAAACTCGAATTCAAGTGATTCAAGAAGCTATGGAAAGTTAATTCAGAGGGCTACAAATTTTATGAAGACACCTGGACTTAATTCATTTATATGAATTGACAAAAATACCCTTAAAGTGGGTGGTAATGTCAAAGCGCATGAATATAACTCAATTCAAGCCACTCAAACACCTAGCACTCCATTCCATACTAGTATATAACTAAATTCAATCTTAAAAACACTTCCTACACCCACTAAACATCATCAATTCAATTATCAACATATAATTTACAATCATTCATAAGATTTAAACATCCATATACATCATTTCAATAATCTACAACTAGAAACAACCCATTCTCACATTGCATTTCATTCAAGAGCATAAATTATAGTATGCATATTTCAATGCAAGAGTTAGTATCTATGTAATCATATTCCATAATATATTTAGTACTTATAACCAAATTCACACATTTCATGAGTCCATACATTCACATTCCATTCTCACTATTCATTATTCGGCCGGATTCAATCCTCACATAAATACCTCACACTTAGCCTCACTGGCTACATTTCTCATAATTTAAATATTAGTCAAATGGCCATTAGTGAGACTATCCACCCGACTCAGTCTCACTTTCACACATATTATTTACGGGTAGCTATACGCCCGGCTCAGCTTGCCCATCTCACAATCACACATCCTTACATTCCTCACATATTTCACCTTCTTGTGAAACATAATATAACATAACACAATATAATTAAATGCAATTGCATATTAACAAGTCATCATCAATAATTCATCAACAATTCATCCATGCTCTCATTTCCAACATAACATAATATAATACCATACAATTGCATCTCGTTAAATATTTATCATAATATTTTACCAATATTCCTTCCATGATCCCTGATCCATTTCTCATAGTCACAACATCAACATACATAATTATAATGGTAAATATACCAATCATATACTTAATATATACCCAAAAGTATACCAATAATATACCACGATACATGTCCACTCAATTGCATCTCAATAAGCCAATATATCAACCATTCACAAATATTAAATCAAAGCTCATATTTATTACATTCAACATACACAAATATGGTGTCCACTACACCACACACATATCTCATCTTTTACTAATTTCCTCATCACATTTCCAATACACAAAAGGGTATAACTTATTCCACATTATTGCACTAATCGTATGTCTATTCAATCAATTCCAATATAGGAATACATTCTATTAAGCATATGGGCTAAGTATATATATACACAATATGTATATATTGTAACACCAACCCTAAAACATATGTAATATATTTTATACATGCTAGATAGTGGGTTTTAATTAAGTTTAAGATTGTGTTGGAATGGTAGAAAAGGACTAGAGTGTAAGGGCTTGATTGTAGCAATTATAAGTTGAGGGACTAGTTGGGAAGAAGAGTGATTCATTAAGGACTAAAGTGGATATTTATGATGATATTTGGGTCTATTTAATTATGTCCATTTATTATTATATTATTGTTGTTGTTGTTATTATTATTATTATTATTATTATTATTATTGTTATAAGTAATTAAGAGATATATATGTAATATAATAATATAATAATATAATAATAGGTAATAATTATTTACTAAAGCAAAAAAGACTTTAAGGGCTTTTGAAGAGTTTTGATTGGCTAGTTGTTTATATGTATATTTAAATATATGTGTTAGTGGGAGGTGGTGTAGAGAAAGGAAGAAGAAGAAGAAGAGAGTTTGAGAGAAAGAAAAAGAGTCAGCTAGAGAGTAATTTTTGGAGAATTTAGGAGCTGATTTAAGTAAGTAATTCATTTCCATAGGAAGCCTTGAGAGGTCGTTATTTCCATTGAAGTTGATTTGGCAAGTTTGCTTGTTGATTTTGATTGTTTTAAGTTGAGTTTTGTTGGTTGTAAATTCGGGTAGGAATTACTCTATTTTTTAGTCATTTTGTTCTTGCCATATCTTGAGTTTTACAACTCTGATTTGAGCATGGTTTAATGATCTGGAAACCTTAGAGAGTCCTCTATATTTCTTATGTTTTGAACTTTGTTAAATTTTACTGTTAAGCTTGTCATATTAGGCCGGACATTTCAGAGCTCATAGTGATGCTCTGTTTTATTCTGTTTTGGCCAAATGGATTCTAAAATTCATAATTAATTCCACACACAACTAAATTAAGTGATTCCAATTGAAATTTTCTATAAACATATAATACTATCTTTGGTAGAAATTTAGGAGTTTTTGGACTAGTGTGTGTATCTTGAGATTATTTTAATTTGGAGCATTAAATTGCACTTTGTGTGTTAGAATGAATTGTAATGTTTGTTTATTTGGATTGGTCCATAATTGGGTGTAGGAAGTGGAAGAGGAAAAGACCCTACTCAATAGGGAAAAGCTTGGCTTTGTGAAGGAGTTGAAGTTTTAGGTAAGTGATTGTTAATTTAATGCTTACATATAGAAATTTTCATGTAACTATGATTAATTAACTATGTTGGTTTATGATTGCCATTAAAGTGGCAAGATTGATGAATATGATATATACATATATATATTATTGTAAGATCATTGAATGATCTATTGAACATGTGTTGTGAATATTGGCACTATGGGTGCAAGCCACTTGAGGTGGTATGAATTGGTGAAAGCCACTTGATGTGGTATGGTTTATGTATATGTTGGGAGAATGATGATTTTGGTATACTTTTAGTATACTTTTGGTTTATTTTTAGTATATGAATGGTTTATTTTCTGTTTATAAATTATTATGAATAAAAGTATGTGTTGCAATGAATTGTGAAGAGTATATATATACATATGCATTTTAATTGATGTGAATGGTGAGGAATGTGTGTGATGGTGGAGACTGAGCTGGGCTGAGAGCCTCCACTGAATATGATAACTGAGATTGAGCTGGGCAGAAAATCTCAGTAATGGCCATTTGATTGAGAATGAATTGTGAGGAATATAGCCAATGAGGTTAAGTATGAGAAAATTGTGTGAGGAAAGGTATATCTGGATATGTAACTTGCATAATCATGCATTATCGCATTATATTTTCATATGTGTTGAATGTGAATGAATGTGAGTTGTGATTAAGTGAATTGTTTGAAATAATGAGGATTGGTGTATATGAGACACCAACAATGTTGTTAAATTAGTTTGAGTGTGTTTAGAATGTATTGTTGTGGGAAGTGTTGTTATTTTTGGATGTAAAACCATATGCTTTTACATCACTAGTCAATTTAATGGTATTTTCGTCAATTCATATAAATAAATTTGGCCTAGGTATCTTCATGAAAGTTGTAGCCTCTGAGTTAGCTTTCTATAGCTTTTTGAATCACTTGAATCTGAGTTCTGTAGAGGGAGTTATGTCTGAAAGAGTGTGGCATGCTTCGGGCTGGCAATCGCCAGTGGGTGGCGAGCGCTAGCCCATGTAGGCAGACTTGCCTACTGGCGATCGGGTGGTGATCAGGTGGCGAGCACTAGCCCTCTAACCCAGCTCAGAGACTTATTTTGACCATAACTTAAGCTACCGAACTTTAAATGAGGCATGGTTTGATGCTACAGAACTGTTAAAGAGTCATCTATAACTTTCATGTTTTAAGAATTTCTAAAATCTATTTCTAAGATTCTCTAATTGAGCTTAACATTTTAGTGCTCACTTATACCTTTGTCATTTGGACTCCCATGCGTAGTCTAAATGCTAAATTCTTGTATTTTGATGTGTTGTAATGTATTCTATGTGTTTTTCTTAATTAGTTCTTGAGAAGAACTATATGTATGGTTATATTAATAATTACTTATTGAGTCGCAAGCTCATTCATTTGCAATTGTAGTTTTCAGGACTTAGATAGCCTAGCTTGAAGTACTTGTTTTGGATAAAGCTTGAAGCTTGGTATAGTTAAAAGCTCAGGTGGGATAACCGCGTGCTTGATGATAATATTTCCATCCATCCACATGAGCATTAGCATTTTGAGATTTTATATTAAGTTCATGTTCATTTTTAAATATATATGTAAATTATATATACATTATATAAACTAATACTTTAATATATATAAATTCTCTTTTCATTTAAGAAAAATTTCATTATTTATGTTTTATTTCATTAAATTGGACATTTGTATGTGGTACCTGAAAGGTGCGACATTAAGTGATATCAGAGCGGGAATTAGATTCCCTTGGGACATGATACATAAGCATTCATAACATCTCATGCATGAGTTTTAGATGAGTTTTTAGAAAAATATAAAGTGATGTGCGTTGCATATCTCAGGATGGATGAACATCAAGCACTTCGAGTTGACCCCGAGGAGTCATCAAAGTCAGTTCATAGACCTGAACCTGAACAACCTCAACCCCAAGTCCCTCATGCTGCTGCATATCCTTTTATATAGGAGTTTATTCAGATGATGAGGAATGTAGGTCAACCAACAGTAGGGAATGTTGTAGATGAGACCTATGAGAAGATTAGGAAGCAAGGTGCAAAAGCCTTTGCGGGTACCACTGACCCTGCAGTAGCTGAGGAATGGTTACGGAGCATTGAAAGGATCCTTGACCGATTTAAATGCACCACCGAGAAGAAGGTTAGCTATGTCATATCCTTATTTGAGCAAAATGCTCTAGATTGGTGGGAGACAGTACCGGGGAGAAAGAATATACCCATGACCTTGACTTGGGAGGATTTCTTGAGAGTGTTTATTGAGAAGTATACATCGGCAGTGTACCGGGATCAGAAGAAAATTGAATTTATTGAATTAAAGCAGAATGAGCTGACTGTGGCTGACTACGAAGCATAGTTTATGCGGTTATCAAAATATGTACTTGAGGAAGTGGCAACCGATGAGCTAAAAAGAAACAACTTTGAAAGAGGCCTAACTCTTGAGATTTGGGAAAAGATTGTAATTAAACGTCCAACTTATAGAGACGTATTGGAAGCAGCATTTCGAGCTGAAGAGATTATATCAGAAAGAAAAATATTGGAGATCAAAGAGAAAAAAACTACAACAATAAAAGTGAATGAAACTTTCTCTTTTAGAAGTATGGGATCTCGACACAGTAGAATAAAGAAACTTGAAGTGAGTCAGGTCAGTTCACCAGAGAAAGGATCAACAACTAACAGATTTAAGCAATCAGAGGAAAGTGAAAGTGTTAATAAGAGTAAATTCGTGAGTGGTACAACAGTTCTCATGTGCAATGAATGTGGAAAATTGCATAAGGGAGAATGTTGGAGAACTAAACCGAAAGTGTGTTATCATTATAGATAACCTGGGCATTTTATCATAGATTGCCCAATAAAGAAATAATAAAAGAAGTAAAAATACGGGTACAAATATTATACTTATTTATCATGCTTTTGTATTAATAAATATAGATTCCGAACATTCATATGTTTGTTTATATGTATGTGCATCCCATATATATATAACTTAGTTGAGTAATTATGAGAATGTGGTATATGTGTGTTATGCTTATTGGGATGATGTGATTACAAATTTGATAATAAAGTTTTGCATTAAAATAGTAAATAATATGATTAATTTTACCATAATAAAAGATTAGAATGTATAACTATTACATCTTTGTGTTAAAAGAAAAAAAAATTATGTATATTGATTTGTCGATTGGCTAAGTGACCGTCGACAAAATGGAAAGATAATTATATTGATTGGCTAAGTGTCCGTCAACAGTTCAAATAAGCCAAAATATGTTAAGAGTGATGTGATTGTGTGAGAATGAGTTCGACCGGGTATCGATTGTTGAGATTAGGTTGTGAGTGTATAAATTCCTATTTTATATGAAATATTATGAGATACTATCTCTTATTGTTGAGATGTGTACAAATGTTAAATAAGTTTTGAGATGTAAGCTTATGTGAGGTGCACTCAAATGCTATTAATTATACTTATATTCATCTATGTATTAATTTGGTAAATTGTGAATAATTGTAAGGATGTTGTAAGTGTATATGTGGATATTGATTCATGTACGGATAGAAATGAGATTGATATATTATTGTGAAATATATGATTGAACGAGATAAATATGAAATGTAATGGTCTTAGAATTGTGGTTTTAATTGGTATTTATTATGAACTTGAGGTTGGTTTATTGGATATAAATGATGTTATGTTTGTGATGAAATGCGAATATAAT
>CATIWO010768083.1:0-14789 GCA_949673435.1 Macaranga tanarius | reverse complement strand
TAATGATTGGTTGATTGGATGATTGTCTGTTGATTGATTGTTGATTGTGTTGATGATTGGTGATTGTCCTCCATGCTGCTGCTTACCTTCTTTTTATACTCCATCAACTTTGTACATAAGTTCAAATCTCTCTTTAATTTTTTCAATAATTCCCTTCATAAATTTTGTAATTTTTGCGTCACTTGAATTATCCCCACAAACTCATCAGCTGTTAACGTTTCTCTCTAGTTCCCTCTGGAACTTTCTTCCAGTCAACAGTTAAATTCTTCACCAAGTTAAATACAATGGGGTTGGACTTACTGAAATGGGCTCATTTTGGGCCTAAAAATTAATATTGGATATAAATAATGCCCCTCGCATATAATTAGCTTGGGTCAAGCCCAATGCTAATTTACATGTAATAAATGGCTTGACTTTTCTTCCTTCTTCCATTTTCATTTTTTTTTCTTTTCAGGAATAGGCTAAAAAATATTACGAGGTGCCAACCTCAAATCCGTCTGCTAGCTCTTCTTCTTCAACTCAAATTCAAAATCTTAATTTTGGGGAATTAATATTTCTTCCTGTAAAGAGGCATTTCCCCAAAGAAATTTTGAGTCAGTTAAAGAAATTCACAAAAATTACCTCTCTAAAAATTCCCCCTTTCACTTTTAAATCCTAATATTTTTATTTTCTCCAAAATCGCAAAACTCATAATTTTCTTCTTCCTCTTATTCCTCTTCTTTCTCTTCTTCTTCTTTTTTTTCACTTTCTCTTCCACCCACATCATTGCCGGTCCTCACTGGAGCCATCACACCCACCGCCACCATCCTTCACGCAGCCACCCACGCCCGACGCCGTCACTAACTTCACATCACGCGAGGAGCCGGAGCCGCTACTATGGCAGTTGATGCGTGAGGGATCGAAGCCGAGGCTGCTGCTGCTCATATTTCCTGAGAGAAGATCATCCATGCAGCTGCCGACATCCACATCGCCTGCAGGGAGGGGGAAGAGGTCGACCAAGCTGCTACCGTGCACGAGGAAGCCACCGTTGCCCCTGCTGTTGCCGTGGCTACCTCGGCTGTTGCTACTGTAGGGAAGAGCGGCGCATGCGAGGGAGAGGGAGTAGCCACTGAGAAGAGGCAGTCTAACACCTCTGCTATTCTCAGAGGATTTACAGCATTCTCTGTGTCACACCCACTCCGCTAGCTGTTGAGTAGGTGCAACATGCTAAAATGCTGGAAATACTAAACTGGTGCTAATGCTGGTAGTAGAACATATGTCATGTCTGTATTGTAAATTTCTTAAACATCAGAGTAAACTTAAGATATTGCTATTACTATACATTATAGTTGTTTAATACATAAAAAAATCTTCTTAAAACATCCTCAGAATATCATATATACAATCCACCCAATATTAATAAGACAAACTTAGAGATAAACTCAAAAGACTATAGATAAAGTTGATTAGCGCAGCCTCTTCTAAACACCTGGATGGACATTAAAAAAGGTCCTATGAGCTACTACTACTGAGATTGCACTGAATCTAAAAAATATTTTAAAATAAGAGTGGTGAGTATAATAATACTCAGTGAATGGTCTAAAAAGAATAAAGTATAATAACATAAAATGAGAACATTAGCTATTCGCTAAATAAATATAAAGATATATTCATAATTATATTGAAAATAGCTATTAAGCTGCTAAAATAATATAATGCCATATATTTGCTACAAAACTAAATAAACATTATCAATTATTTTAATCCATACACTCATTAAATATGTAACCAAGAGATTATGCTAACATAATGGGTGCATTGATGACGGACCACCCAATTGTACGTCCCTAAAGCTATATGTACAACCAAGCACTGTTCCCAAGATAGTTGCTAATAATATTGTTGATATAAGACACCAGTAATCATGGTGTAATCTAAATGATACAAATCATGAGTGTATAGGTTTGCTTATAAATCAATCATTCAAACTGCTAACAAAATATAATAGCTGAATATCTAGCTGATGCTAGAATCAAATACTGCTGAGAAATAGTTATTTCATAAAATAATAATAATAAACACAGTCTTACTTCAAAGCACTTCAACTATATTAGTAACAAATATATACTACCATATGTTCCGAATTTCAGATATAAACGCTAAATAACTTGTAAAACTATATTTGCAAGCTAATAGTCGATAAAAGACTATTTGTAAGGAAACATCATACTTAAATCATAGAAAATATTTAATTAACTTACATACATAAACATATAAGTACTTAGTTTCAAAACTATTTTTATATACATATAACCACTCACCTGAGCTTGTTGTGCCTAAACACTAGTTAGCTGAACCAGGCCTAGGCTCTACTACTACTACAGATTCTATTCCTATCATCTATAAATAAAATCATAAGAATGCAAGCTTAAATCTCAATTTTACTCAACTTAAGTTGATCTACGACTAAAGAATAGGGTTTAGGACCCGAAAAATGGTCCAAAAATAATCAAAATAGAGTTTTTGGGGTTGAGGAACCCACAGAGGTGCCTCCTCTGTACACAGAGGCACCTCTTCTATTCAATATCAAAAACTTAAAATAAAAATAGTTTTAGCTACTAAATCCATAGATATTAATCTTGAATCAGCAAATAGAAGCTTGGATTGATGTTTGAAGTTGAAAAATTAAAAGTTAAAAGAAAAAGAAATGAAGAAGCAGAGGATGAAGAAGTTGACGTAGAAGGTAAAAGGAAAATAAAGAAAATTTAGCGTAAGTTTAAAGCTCTTTTTTTTAGCAAATATCCACTTTGATCCTTATAAAAATCTTTAAGCATAAAATAGCCCTCAAAGCTTATTTCTTTCATAAATAAGTCCATAATTCTATTAAAAGGCCAATTAATCTCTAAGGCAAAATATTACAATTCTTCCTCTCTTAAGAAATTTTATTCTCAAAATTTGCATACCTACGAGGGAAGCATATGAGGATATTGAATCCGCATATCGTCTTCTCTTTCCTGTGTTGATTCTTCCTTAGAATGATTACTCTATAAAACCTTAACCAATGGAATTATGTTATTCCTCAAAACTTTCTTTTCTCTAGCTAAAATTTCTGTAGGCTCTTCCTTATAAGTTAAGTCTTCCTTTAATTCTATCAGCTACGACTTCAGTATATGGGAGGGATCACTTCTATGCCTTCTCAATACGGATATATAGAAAATATCATACACCTGAGATAACTCTGGAGGCAAAGCTAACCGATACACTACCGATCCAATTCTTTTAATCACTTCATACAGTCCAATAAAACGAGGACTTAACTTTCCATGCTTCCCAAATCGGACTATTCCCTTCCATGGAGATATCTTTAGGAATACTTTATCGCCTACCTCATACTCAACATCTTTTCTCTTCAGATCTGCATAACTCTTCTGCCTGTCTTGAGTTACTTTTAATCTACTGCAGATTAATTCAATCTTGTTTGTGGTCAACTATATAATTTCTTGTCCCATAAGTTTTCTTTCCCCTGCCTCATTCTAACATACTAGAGTTTTGTATTTCCTTCCATATAATGCTTCATAGGGTGCCATGCTAAGGCTAGTATAATGACTGTTGTTGTAAGAAAATTCCATTAATGGCAAGTGCTTATCCCAGCTTCCTTTGAATTCCATCACACATGCTTTCAACATATCTTCCAAAGTTTTAATAGTTCTTTCAGATTGGCCATCAATTTGTGGGTGAAAAGAAGTACTAAACTTCAACTTTATACCCATAGCTTGATGTAAACTGGGCCAAAATCTAGATGTAAACTTGGGATCTCTATTTGACACAATAGAGATTGGTACACCATGAAGTCTTACGACTTCAGCCACATACACTTGTGCCAATTTATCTAAGGAATAATCCATTTTGACTGGTAAAAAGTAAGCTGATTTAGTGAGTTTGTCCACTATAACCCGTATTGCATCATGTCCTTACTGCGTACGAGGTAATCTTATTACTAAATCCATGGTAATATGCTTCTATTTCTACTCTAGAATAGGAAGTGGTTGCAAAAGACCTGATGAACGTTGATATTCAGCTTTCACTTGTTGACAAACTAAACATCTTGCTATGAAATCAGCTATATCTCTTTTCATACCCTGCCACTAAAAGTTTTCCTTCAATGTACGATACATCTTGGTGCTGCTCGGATGCATTGAGTATGTAGAATAATATACCTCCTCCATAATCTCCCGCTTCAAATCTTCTACCTTCGGAACATAAATTCTTTCTCCAAACATTAAAATTTTATATTCTTTAAAGGAAAAATCAATTCATGACCTATTTTTCAGCTCTTCAATAATCTTACATAAATGGGTATCCTGAGTTTGAGCTTCCTTAACTCTTTCTAATAGAACGGGTTTAATCTTGAGAGTTGCTAATAATGTTCCTTGATTACCTAACTCCATTCCCACATCCATGGCTTGAAGTTCCAAAAACAAAGAACATAGGTCTGACTTCGTATGGGTTAAGTTACTATAGGATTTTTGACTAAGAGCATCTACCACTACATTTGCCTTACTAGGATGATACTCTATTGTATAGTCGTAGTCCTTTAATAACTCAATCCATCGTCTTTGTCTTAAATTCAACTCCTTTTAAGTAAGGAGGTATTTAAGAGATCTATGATCTGTAAAAATTTGACACGTCTCTCCATACAGATAATGCCTCCAAGTCTTAAGAGCAAACACTACACCTGCTAATTCCAAGTCATGGATAGGATAGTTTAACTTATGTGGCCTTAATTGTCTAGAAGCATACTCTATAACCTTTCCATGTTGCATGATAACACAACCCAATCCTTTCTTAGAAGCATCACTATATACCATAAATTCACCATCACTAGTAGGAAGAATTAATATTGGCGTAGAAGTTAAACACGCTTGAAGTTTCTCAAAACTCCTTTGACATTCTTCTGTCCATATGAACTTCACATTTTTCCTTAACAATTTTGTCAACGGAGTCACTATGATAGAGAAATCTTGAACAAATCGGTGGTAGTAACCAGCTAAACCTAAGAAACTCCTTATCTCTGTGGTATTAGTTGGTTGTTCCCATTTAACTACTACCTCAATTTTCTTAAGGTTTATATAAATTCCTTCTGCTGATATAACATGCCCCAAGAAATCAATCTGATCCAGCCAAAACTCACATTTCCTCAATTTAGCAAATATTTGCTTACTTCTTAAAGTTTGTAAAACTGTCCTTAAATGTTCTTCATGTTCCTTGTTACTTTGAGAATATACCAATCTCTCATCTATGAATACAATTACAAATCTATCCAGGTATTCCCAAAATACTCTATTCATGAGATCCATAAAGGCAGTTGGTGTGTTAGTTAACCCAAACGGTATAACAAGAAACTCATAATGTCCATAACGTGTCCTAAAAGCCATCTTAGGTATATCCATCTCTTTAATTTTTAGTTTATGGTATCCAAACCTCAAGTAGATCTTTAAGAAAACCTTAGCTCCTTGTAATTAATTAAAAAGATCATCAATATGAGGTAATGGATACTTATTCCGCACCGTAACCTTGTTCAACTGTCGATAATCTATGCATAGCCTCATAGACCCATACTTTTTCTTAACAAACAATACTGGCACTCCCTATGATGATACCATAGAGGCAGCTGGTGCGTTAGTTAACTTAAACAGCATAACAAGAAACTCATAATGTCCATAACGTGTCCTAAAAGCCGTCTTAGGTATATCTGTCTTTTTAATTTTTAGTTGATGGTATCCAGACCTTAAATCTATCTTTGAGAAAACTTTAGCTCCTTGTAATTGATCAAAAATATCATCAATATGAGGTAATGGATACTTATTTCGTACCGTAACCTTGTTCAACTATCGATAATCTATGCATAGCCTCATAGACCCATCATTTTTCTTAACAAATAATATTGGCGCTCCCCATGGTGATACATTAGGCCTAATGAAACCCTTATCTAATAACTCCTGTAATTGAATTTTTAATTCCTTTAACTCTGCTAGAGCCATTCTATAAGGTGCTTGAGAAATAGAGGTTGTACCCGGAATCACATCAATAGAAAATTCAATTTCACTATCTGGGGGTAAACCTGGGAGATCTTCAGGAAAAACATCTTCAAATTCACATACTATTAGGATATCTTTTAATTTTAGCCCTTCAGACTTAGTGTCAACCACATAAGCAAGATATGTTTGATAACCCTTCCTTAACATTTTCCTCGCAGTTATGGTGGATATCAAATAAGAGGGAAGAGCATGTCGTATCCCTTGAAAAGAAAATTTAGTTTTCCCAGGACAATTAAACTCTACCACTTTCTTGAAATAATCTACTATAGCATGGTGGCGAGATAGCCAATCCATGCCTAAGATTGCGTCTAAACCTTGAAGTTGTAAGGGAAATAAATTTGCTAGGAGCTCATGCTCACCTATCCTAACTACATAATCCTTGTACACTTTCTCACAAGCCTTAGAGTTTCCCAAAGGATTACTAACAATTATTATAGCATCTAAAGAACTAGGCTTAAAATCAACATGCAAAGTAAAAGAGTGAGACATAAAAGAATGTGTAGCTCTTGGGTTAAAGAACACATAAGCATCTCAGTTAAGGATAGTTAACGTACCCATAACAACTTATGGAGATGACAACGCTTCATCTTGAATTATTGTGAAAACTCTGGCCTGAGTTAAAGGTTGATTTTATTGTGTATTCTGGCCTTGCTGAGGTGTTACAGCAATAACACTACCTTTACCTCTGCCAACGGTAGGGCTAGAATCAGTGGTAACCTGTTTATTTGGTGGCAAATTCTTATTACCACTTTGATTTCTAGGAAAAATAGTTCCTCGTCCTAAACTACCAGATTGCACTAGCAAAGGACAATCTCTTTTTATATGGCCAACTTCTCCACATTCATAATAACCCATTGACCTTTTTCTATATTCCCTTTCATGAAACTTACCACAAGTTTGGCATTGAGGGTATGTGACTCTTCTCTAGTTATTCTGCAGCATACCTCCTCGAGTTTGTCTTTGTCTCTAGTTACTGTCTCTGACTCATCTGAGGTTGACTTGCTTACTGCCTATAACTCATATACGAACCTTAGCCATAACCACTGTAAACCGGTCTAGGTGGTAATATGCTAATTCCTCTATTAGCTATTCTATCTCTAAAATTCTGAGAAGAACTAGGGATAAACCTTTTATTCTTCTGTTCTTACTCTGTCTCTTCTTTCCTTACTTTATCAAAAGCAAGTGTCTTCTGAATTAGTTCCCGAAAGTTATTCCCTTCTTACCACGCTATTCCAATTTTCATGTAAGCTTTCAGCCCACTTCTGAACCTATTGCACTTGATTTCCTTTGAAGGCATGATTTCAGACATAAAGTGATATAAATCCTCAAATCGATCTGCATACTATTTGACTAACTGACTACCTTGAGTCAAACTAAAGAATACCTCCTGCTTGCTTTTCTTATAGCTGCCTGTCAGATATTCTTTATGGAATTTCGTGAGAAACACGTTCCATGTCAATCCCTCACCATATAAATGGTGAATTATGGATGGTAAATTATCCACTAATCCTTTCATAAATCCATGCACATTCTATACCTTTTCAACCTCTGTCAATCCTAAAATCATATAAGCTTTCTCTAGCTTCTTCAACCATTCATCAGCTAGTTCACCATCTATAGATCCCTTAAAATCATATATACCTAGCCTGCATGCATGATCCATAATCATCTAGGGATCACGATATTTCTCTCGTGCAGTTATAGCAGCCATTAAAGCTTGAGTCATCAAAGCTCCCATACCAATATCAGCTTGAAAAGGAGGTACTGGCTGCGCTAGTTGAGGAATAGGTGGAATTGATGGCTGAGCTGGAGGTGCAGGAACAGGTTGGTGGTGGAGCTACTAGATATGCTCCTGATATAACACCAGAGGTGGAATCCATATGTTCCCCTCCACTAACAGACACATCATTTACTCTTTCAGGATGATCAAGAGGATTATTATGAGTTTGGCCAATATCAGCAATCCTAGCGATGCGGCCTCGATTACCACAGCCTCTACCACCTCTAAGTCACCGCGGCATTATTTTATAAAAACACCACATAATAAAGTCTTAGACTTCATAATTCTATTCTAGAGATAGAACATTATATAAATTGTTAAACCTAGCCAAACTGCTAAACCTAGGCTCTGATACCAAAAGATTGTCACACCCACTCCACTAGCTATTGAGTAGGCACGACATACTAAAATGCTGGAAATACTAAGTTGGTGCTAATGCTGGTAGTAGAACATATGTCATTTCTGTATTGCACATTTCTTAAACATCAAAGTAAACTTAAGATATTACTATTACTATACATTATAGTCCTTTAATACATAAAAGAAATCTTCTTAAAACATCCTCAGAATATCATATATACAATCCACCTAATATTAATAAGACAAACTTAGATATAGACTCAAAAGACTATAGATAAAATTGATTAGCGTAACTTTTTTTAGACACCTAGATGGACACCAAAACAGGTCCTACGAGCTACTACT
Source organism: Macaranga tanarius (assembly GCA_949673435.1). Lineage (NCBI taxonomy): Eukaryota > Viridiplantae > Streptophyta > Magnoliopsida > Malpighiales > Euphorbiaceae > Macaranga > Macaranga tanarius. The sequence continues at coordinate 6,227 of CATIWO010768083.1, read as the reverse complement.
GCTGAGATTGCATTGAATCTAAAAAATATTTTAAAATAAGAGTAGTGAGTATAATAATACTCAGTGAGTGGTCTTAAAATAATAAAGTATAATAACGTAAAATGGAAACATTAGCTATTCGCTAAATAAATATAATGCCATATATTTGCTATAAAGCTAAATAAATATTATTAATCATTTTAATCCATACACTCATTAAATGTGTAACCAAGAGATTATGCTAACACAATGGGCACATTGATGACCTGGCAACCCATGTGCATTCATACTGCTATAAAAATACTGGTCATACGAATGCACAGAGCTGCCCCCAAGGGCTAACTACCCAATTGTACGCTTCCAAGGTTATATGTATAACCAAGCACTGTCTCCAAGACAGTTACTAATAATATTACTGATATAAGACACCAGTCATCATAGTGTAATCTAAAGGATACAAATCATGAGTGTATAGGTTTACTAATAAATCAATCATTCAAACTGCTAATAAAATATAATAGCTGAATATCTAGCTGATGCTAAAATCAAATACTGCTGAGAAATAGTCATTTCATAAAATAATAATAACAAACACATTCTTACTTCAAAGCACTTCAACTATATCAGTAACAAATATATACTACCACATGTTCCCAATTTCAGATATAAAAGCTAAATAACTTGTAAAACTATATTTGCAAGTTAATAGTCAATAAAAGACTATTTATAAGGAAACATCATACTTATATTATAAAAAACATTTGATTAACTTACATAAATAAACATATAAGTACTTAGTTTCAAAGCTAGTTTTGTATACATATAACTACTCACCTGAGCTTGTTGTGCCGAAACACTAGTTAGCTGAACCAGGCCTAGGCTCTACCACTACTACAGATTCTGATCCTATCATCTATAAGTAAAATCATAAGAATACAAGCTTAAATCTTAATTATACTCAACTTAAATTGATCAACGGCTAAAGGGGTAGGGTTTAGGACCTGAAAAATGGTTTGAAAATGATCAAAATAGGATTTTTAGGGTTAGGGAACCGCCTCCTTTATGCACATAGGTGCCTCCTTTGTGCACAGAGGCGCCACCTTAATGACCCAGAACAATCTTTGCAGCCGAAATATGTCAATGTTTGTATATTTTCACTAATTTTCGACACCAAATCAACATCCAAATAAGAAAAATACTTAAAAGGGTCTGTTTTAGCATAAATAAAGCTTAAAACTCACAAAACAATCAAAACTACAATTATTATTCAATATCAAAAACTTTAAACAAAGATAGTTTTACTTACCAAATCCATATATATCAATCTTGAATCAACAAATAAAAGCTTGGATTGATATTTGAAGTTGAAAAATTAAAAGTTAAAAGAAAAAGAAACGAAGAAGCAGAGGATGAAGAAGTTGACGTAAAAGGTAAAAGGAAAAGAAAGAAAATTTGGCATAAGTTTAAAGCTCTTTTTTTTGGCAAATATCCGCTATGATCCTTATAAAATCTTTAAGCACGAAATAGCCCTCAAAACTTATTTCTTTCACAAATAAGTCCATAATTCTATCAAAAGACTAATTAATCTCTAGGGCAGAATATTACACTCTGCTTTCCCCAGTGCCTGCTCACCCACAAACCTGCACTCAGAACCTATAGTAGAAGGAAACGATATCCAGGTAATTTCTTTGTGCCTTTTGTAGTATTCTTAGCATTCTCTGTGATTCTGTGGATGAATTGTGATGAACGTTGTTGTGATAAATTGGGTATTATGTTATAAATATTTTTGTGGATGTATTGTGCTTCTACAGGTTAAAATTATAAAACTGTATGCTTAGAAATCTAGGAGAGATGCTGCCCAATTTTTGTCTTGCATAGATGATATTTCTTTTATGTAATTGGATGATAATGTGCTGTAATTTGCAAAAATAAATACTATTTCCTTCTACTGCATCCAGGTCTTAATTGTGTTTTTTTATAAAATTTAATTATGAACTTAATTATTTTAGCAATTAATCATCAAAATAATTATTTTAAATAATTTTTGGCATAATTAAAAGAAATTAACTTAATTAAACCCTTTAATTTGGCTTAAATTTCATAGCAATTTATTTTTAAATCCAATTTCTTGCTATTTCCTCAATAAACTGGCTTTTTAAAATTTGTTCCTCATCATCATCCTTATCTAAGCATTAATCATTGCATTACCCCCCAGGAAAATATTATTTTCCATTATTTAGCATATTTTTACCAAATATGTACCTTAACTTCACAAAACTCCAGGGGTAATAAATACTTTAAGGCATGTTATTATCCACAAGGTTGTTTTAGCCCATTACCTCCTTATTTTCCATGTAAATATTGTCTGATTTATTATTTTATATTTTTCACACTTTCTAGACCATGTGCTTAATTCTGTGCTTTTCCTTCAAGAATTGTTTTAGAAAATTTTGGTAAAATAACTTTTTTATATTATTTTGTCCCATTATCTCCACACTTCCCCCTGTAAATATTGCCAAATCATACCACTTTTGTATTTTTGTATCTTTAGCTTAAATGCCTGGGGAAATGCCTCCTAGCTCCCATAAACCTTGGGAAAATGACCCTTATATATTTCATTTTGTCAATTCATCACTAGTTCATCAAGGATTTAAGATAAATATTACTTTTGTCTCATTTTGACCAACAAATCCTTGATTCCCCTAAGGATAACTTCTCCTTATCAGAACAAGTTATGTTTGTATCCTGCAACATGTTTCTTTTTTACTGTGTTCAAAATGGTAATGATCTCACCATTTTCTCTTCAATTTTATCAGGCAAAATGTCTCAGGCTTCTGATACTTTATCCACTCCTCCCTCAGATCCATTATCCCCTACCTTGGATCCATTACCTCATGCTTGCTTCTTCTCATTAGCTTCTCGTGCTACTCCTCAGGTATGTACTTATATTTCTCTATATTCTTTACCTGTGCATTTCTATACCCTTGTCTTACACTTTATTTATTATGCTGTTATACAGAATGTTGACTCTTGGTCCTCCATTGATGATGTGTGGATCATGGTGGATCTTAAAGACTCCTTCAAAGATTCCCCCTATGGCTTTTTCGACTCCAGATGATGCTTCAAGGCCAAGGATTCATTAAGGACTATCCTTAGCTTAGAGATGGGTACCCTCTAGAAGGCCCAGAGATCTACAGTTTTAGCTTTTATCATTTTAGAGCAGTATTTCAAGTCAGCTGCCATCACTGCTTTGAAGAACTAAATTATATGAAGCTTCTCTCACTTAGAGGAGTCTAGTGTAGTTCACTTGGTATTTTATAGCCATCTCAATCTTTTCCACTAGGAGAAAGATACCTTCTTTGCTGAGCAACTCAAGATAAAGTAAATTAAGGAAGAAGAAGTAGAAGAAAAAGCAGCCTTCCTCTAAGTAACCTTCAAATACCAGGATACAGCCCAGAAAGCTCAGTCTATCAAGAGATTTCTGGAAAGTAAGAAGGAAGCAGTCAGAAGAGGCTATGATCACTAGGCAAAAGTACCTAGATATTTGGGAGGACCTTAGAGGCTTCGACTTTGACTCTCTCTAACTTGTTTATAGACTTTTATGATGTTATAATGCCTGTGATGCTATCTAGTACTTTATAACTTTAATATTGATCATTTTGGAATATGGATATTGTGATGGATATTCTTTTTACGGATGACTTTTATATTATAGCTATCACAGGGATTATTTTTGCTTCAGTTCATCTCTGCTGAGCATATTTTTATTTGTATTACTATATATAGCACATTTGCACCATAACCATTCATTTTCATTATCAAACAGCCAATTTTTAGTAAAAATACTGCCAAAATTTTACAAAATTACTGATCACTTGCAAATGAACAAACTTCACACAAAACAAACACACCAAAATTTAGCAAAACCAAATTTTATTTATTTACAGTGGCTATCAAGCCAACTTTTACACCCAAAAAAATAAAATTTTGCCACTTTATATACTAAGTGGCAAACTTCTGGCCTGAGGCCAGTTATCATTTTTTTTATTTTTCTTTTATTTCCTACACAGTGAGAAATATTTCAGCATCACCTCCATTGCTTAACATTTTAGCATAATCCCATGCAACACAACTATTCTCTGAACTTTCTGTTTTGCCTTTTACCCCCCGAGTGTTTAAAATTTTAGTAATATATTCCTCAGCCTCATGCATCATAAGGTCCTCTTTCTTTGGCTTAAATTTGGTTTTAGCCTCAAGTTGGACCTCCTTTTCATTTTGTCTCCTTTTAGGCTGAGAAAATTTATGATACTCTACCCTACGCCACTGGTTGTTTGGTGGAACAGATGAGGGCACCATAAATTTTGGTTGCTTCCTGTTGAATTTTGGTGGTGGCCTCCTGTCCTCCCTCTTCAGCTTAGGTTTGTAGTTGTTTCTCAATATAGCAAGTGCATGAGGCTTTTTCTCTGGTGCTGAAAACTTATTGTAAAGGACTGGTCTCCAGTAGCTTATGAACCTGTTGGAATTCATATTGGAAGGTTGAACCACCTTTTTTTTTCTGATTTTGTTATTCAAATCCATAGGATCAATTAATACCACTAGAGCTTCCTTTTCTACTTTTATGTTTGCTTCCACCTTTGGGGGTTAAGGAGAAGGTACATAGTCATCATTCCCTTGGGAAATTTATATAGGACACTGATGAAATGACATTTAACCTTAAGAAATCTGCACTTGGCCAGGAATTGCTATTGCATTAGATAGAATGTTGCCCCCTGAGCCTTGCACCTGGTTTTGAGGATTTGGTGGTTGGCCTTGAAGAACTTGTAAATTGCCCAAGTGAAATGTTGTCTGACCTTGGGGTAACAGTTGCTGCTCTTGATGAACATTGCCCCCCGAGCCTTTTTCTTGTTGAACACCCTCATGGTTGTGAATTCCAAGCTCAAAACTTAGATTTTCCTTGTTACCACCAAGAACCAGATCTCTATCATTAGGCTTAACAGGAGATGAATGTTTGGATTTTTTATGGGGTTGAACCATCACCTTTGGAGATGTTTTCTTCAAGCAAGCCTCACCAATTTTAGTGAATGAGGATGTTATCTCCTGCAAGGTCTAGTTCAACATAGCATTCATCCGAGCCAATGAATCTTGAACATCTTTTAACCCATCAAAGAGGATGGTTCGGGCATATGAGCCCTCAGTTGTAGTTGTAGTAGTATTAGAATTTTGGCTTGAATAGCCAAAAGCTGGTGCCTCGGTCCAAGTTTGATCTTGAGGTACCCATTCTTTGTAAGTTTGTTGCATTAGAGCACCTATTTTTACAGGCGTATTGGTCGAATTACCAACCCAAAAAATTTCTCCATTTTCAAAGTTGAATATTCCATTGAAATGGGTCCCACCGAGCGTGCCAAAAGATTGTTGGTGTAATTTTTATTAGACCGGATTTGAGCGTGCCAGGGGAGACTAATTCTCCAAATGAATTCTGATGTCTTTAAACGGGTGTGGGTTCTCAAGCACCTTTACCATAATTTGCTTGAAGTTCAACGAATTTGTAAATTGTAGCAGTAATAATTGATGAACAGTAATTGTAAAAGGAAAATTTACTGGGGGTAATGATAAATAAGCTTGAGGAAATGATAAACATGAATTATAATTGAGCAAAAGAAATACAAGATTGCTAAATAAAAATTACTAAAAGCTAGGGGTGTAAACGAGCCGAGCCGAGCTGAGCTTTGGCTAGCTCAGACTTGGTTCATTTATAAATGAGCCGAGCTCATTAGGCTGCTAAGTGTTCGTGAGCTGTTCACGAGCTTAAACGAGCCTAAACAAGCTAAAAAAATTCTAAAAATACAATGTATAAACTTAAATTATTCATTAAAAAAATTTAAAATAAATTTTTTACTAAATAATTTATTATAAAATTATGATTTTTTGTAATAATATATTTTTAAAATATTTAAATGAATAAAATTTATATATTGTATATCTAAAATTAAATTATTAATATATTAAAATTACGAGCCGACTCGTGAGCTCTTATTCGAGCTTGTTCACAAGATTTTACGAGCCGAACTTTGCATTGTTTGAGCTCGGCTCGTTTATTAAATGAGCTTCTGTCACGCCCTCACTACCACTAATATTAATTATATATATACTTAAAGACTTAATGATAATAAGGGATTGCTTATCAATATTATTACAATAAGTAAATACAAATCTTTAAAACTATCTTAAATGTTTACATCTCTAAATAC
>CATIWO010767857.1:0-31356 GCA_949673435.1 Macaranga tanarius | reverse complement strand
GTAGTACCTATAGGAGCAGATGTTCGAGTTTCAGCAGTGCGAGAGGAGCGTGAGGATAGCGTTCATACTATTTTCCGCATTACTCATGCTACTTCGGTGGATGTTCAGGTCACCCTTTCTTGGGTGTGATACAGTCATGTGGATGCATCAGATTTTGGCTTTTTGCTTGCAGCCATTTCCTACACCCTTCAGAGCGTGTCACCAGAGTGATATTTGAGCCAGTGGGCTAGTTTTTGTTGAGGGTTAGATCTGAGCATGAGCTGTTGATGTTATTGTATTATTTCTACCACTTTCTTGCCGGACAGAGATCCGAGTGTTTATGTATGGAGATTAGATGCTAGGGCAAATTTTATTGTATCCCTGTAATATTGGATTAGCATCTAGTACTCTGAAATTATATTCCTTTGGGATTATTGTATAAATTATATATGTGGATGGATGGTTAGCACTACGGTGCATGTGATGTATTTATATATGTGGTATTGTGATTGATCTTAGTAATATGTGATGTATGATCACTGAATAAATTCCTGTGATAAATGAATGATGAATGGATGTAGCAACATTAAGCAATATCAAATAAGGTTTAACTTTGTACATGTTAGTGTATATATATAACCTTACAAGCTCATTAAGCATAATAAGTGGATTAAGAAGATAATTACTGTAGATAATGGTTGTGTTGAGGACGAGGTGTGACACAAGTCATTTTGATATACAATGTATTACATGAAAGTATTGTTGGAGAATGAAAAATTAACAGCTATAATGATTAAATAAAAGATAGAGGATTTAAATAAAAATATTATGGCTGCCATACATGATTGAAAAGTACTTTTATGAGAATTCATATTGATAATTTTATATGCATTATGATAAATTTGTTTGGAAGCTTTTGTATTTAAGACATTTGTGAAGAAAGTGAAATAAGTTTTTAGATAAAATTTTTTTATTTCGATTAACGTACGAGAAAATTTAAGTAAAGGTTGAAATTTGTTAATTTCAACTTGAATTATTTACCCCATAATATTATCATTTTAGGCTCAAGTGCATTAATCATATATTTAGTAGTCAAGCAAAAGAAATTCCTTTTGAATAAAAAATTAAACTCGTACTTCCCAACGAATTCTTGATTAATAAGGATATTATACTCCTTTTATGAATAGAACTGTAATTATATATATTGAGTGTGCCCATAAGATACTAAAGAGGTACCACTATAATGTTTTAAATATAAACTTTTAAGTCTTTTGTTTTAATCTCTTTTAAAAGATGAATATAGTTAACGTAATTAGGTTCAAAGGTTGGGTATTAATTTTCGTATGTTTTCTTGTACCTTTAATTTTTAAGTAGTAAATTTATTTTTCTTTTGCCAATGGATATAGTCTTATGCAAAAGTGAAACCATGTTAAATTTTTGTGTTCTATATTTTTTGTTGTATTTATTTATTATCTCCAATAATTTTATGATCTTCTCATATTTTCATAAGTTTAACTTTTTCTAACAATAGTAGCAAACCATAATTTTGCACAAAAATAAAAAGATTTAATGATTTGTTGAGGTAATACTCATACACCTTAAAAAACAATTCTCAAAGAATTTAAGTTATCATTGATAAAAAGAACATATATATATATACACACACACATATGTATTTGACATTTTATTAGTTAGAACAAATGTTATTTTATATTTAAAATACAAATTATAGTTATGAGAATGTATAGTTTTCAATTACTTATATATAAAACATGTATATATGTATTTCATGAATATAATATATAGATTTTAATATATAAAATATATTTTAATGATAATGGTCTAAATATAAATAAGATTTTTTTAAAAGTAAATTCAACAAGATCAATTTGAGTGTAAATATTCAAATAAATCTAAAAGATCATTCTTAGAAAAAAGCTTTTTAACGAAGAAAAAAAGTCATCCCTAAAAGCTAAAAAATGGTCACTAATATTTTTTATTGACCATTTTTATGGTCGTCTATCGTCACAATAGACTTTGTCACTAAAAGGTTTTAGCAAGTAAAAAAGTTACTGATCGCAAATAACTTTCTACAAAAATGCATATTTTGATCACTAAAAATTACTAAAAGCAATCACATTTGATTATAATAGTAATGATATTGTCATCACAATTGCCTTATATTATAATCGTATAGTCCAACTAATCACGACAAAAAAATTTGATCACAATTAATTGCATTTCTCAATTGTTATTTGGTTAAAAATTAAACAATTAAACTTGCATTTTTAAGATGCATTGTATCATTGTATCATTTTAATTTTTTAATTATTTATATTTTACATTTTATACATGCACATCAAGAACTATAATAAATTCTAAAAAAAAAATTCATATATTTAAGTTCAAAAAATTGTATTATTTAACATAAGTGTCAATGTAAAATATCTCTTAAAAATCAAGATACTAATAACTTCTATCAAAGTATTTATCCAATCAAAATAACAAAATATGCCAAACTCCAAACCAAAAGTATCTAATTATATCTAAAAAGAATTTGAGATCATTAATGTCAATGTCTAAAAATATATGTTACACATGTCCTTCACTTTAAAATATATTTACACCCGTAGATAAAAAAACTAAATTTCAATATCAAAGTATTACGCACACACACATATAAAAAAAAATAATCAATATTTTGGCAATAAAAAATTCACTGAAAAGTTATCCAATACAAAAATAATCAACTAACTATCCAATAATTGAACTTCATCAAACAAAAAAAAAAACAAAAATAAAACCACCAAATGCAAAAACCAGTTTAAGTATCTTCATCACAACAATTTTGCTCTTTCTAATAAACCAAACCAGAGTATCATCATCATAACATCACAATAATTCTACTCTTTCTAATTAACAAGAAGTGAGCAGAGACAACATCCATTTATATTATTTTAGGCCTCAAGAGATAATCCTCGTCATTATTTATAAATGGTATTTACCTAAGTTTAATATTCTAGTAGAAAAAAGAGAAGAAAATACATATGCCACGGAAAAGAGTTCCCTTATCTTTACAAAATCAGGTACTTGGTGAGTTTATTTGTTAACTTCCAGTAATTGATTTTTCAACTTTTTTACATGAACGAACCTAACCACATAATATGTGTCATAAGTTTGATTTTAATAATGAAGCTTCATAATCCATTTTAGCACAATGAAATGTATACAAAAAGTAAATACGAAATGGAAAATACTAATGTCAATAAAAAGAAAAAAGTAAGAACTTATAAAAATGAAAATTAATAAAATTAGTGCATTATATCTCTTAAATCATTTAGTAAAGAAAGTTGGTGCAAACAGTACTTAAATTAAAAGTGAAGCTAAGTATTAGTCTTATTTTAACCTTACTCCACTATTTAGATTTCTAATATAAAGTATGCTACATACCAATATAAAAAGCCTCATAAATCCGAGGACTATTAGATCTCTAAGAAAAAACTTTTAAATGCTTCATAGTTCAAAACTTGACAAGTCTATTTTTTACTTAAATAAAGGAAACATAACTTTAGAGACATATAAAAAGGATAATAAGAATTCATGTAAGAAGATAGTTCTTTCATAATTTTAATTCATTTATTTAGCCACAACAATTTTATGAATGCACCACATGAAAAAAATAAAATATTTATAAGAAATCAGTTGAGAAAAATAATAGAAATAAGGTGGTTGCTTATCATGGTAAAAAATTCTTCAATTGATAACATACGTTTGAGTCAATAATTAGTTAAAATACCATATAAAGAGCCAACAAAAAAATGTTGATCATAGGGCTCACCTTGACTCTTTTAATAATATCTCTATCGACATCTTTGAAATAATAACCTTTATAATCATAAATCTTCTCAGTAAAGAAGCATAATTCATTAATTGATACAACGAAATCCACCTAAAAAATATAAACACAAATAGATTACACATGTAGAAAAAAGAATGGAAACAAATTAAAGGAAAGGTAAACACAAATAGCAATATAAGTACGTATAGAAATATTAAAAAATAAAACAAGTATGGAACAACTTCACACATATACAAATAATAAAATAAAAATAGTAATTATAGCTCATATTCTAGCATTAAAAATGATCATTATAAATATATATATATGTACACACATACACATTGGTAAAAAAAAAATTGCAACTTAAAAATGATGTAAAACATGCAAATGAAGAAAGAGAAAAATGTTTACAACATGAAAACCAAGCATGTAAAAATATAAATAAAAAAAGTAGTTGGAGCAAACCTTTGTAACAAATCCATTCTCACCAAATTGAAGAGTATAGTGGATGATTCCGGTGCCACTTTGATAAGACATAGTATTGGCAACAACTCCGAAAAGAGATGTCAAAAAAATATTGGAAGTAATCAAAAAGAGGCTCATACCTATATGCATATGTGTGTGTGTGTGTGTGTTCCTCTTCAATTCCTTACCCAATTCAAAGAACATGGAAAGATACAACTAGAATCACAAGATTATACAAATTACCGAGACTAAAAATCTAGGTAATTAAGGAATTATTAGTTATGGACTACCAGTAAAGCGAAACATAAATATCAAATAGCTAAGATAAATATTTAAAATGTTAATTTAGAAAATGTTAACCCTTTGATGATTGAGCAATTTCTTAGTTCAATATTAGCTTAAAACATCTCAACAACATAAACTCCATTTAATAATAATATACACACACAAGAATGTATATTGACAGTGATTGGACCTTCAATTCTTAGCAGATGAACCTTCAGAAAAATGACTGAGCCCTCTAAAATAACATACAATTTAACTTTAGAGCAGTAAAGTCCTCTAAGAAAATTGCAAAAGCCCTCCTACACTTAAGAAAAACAACATACAACTTGAATAACCTCACATTAAGCATCCAAAACAAATAAAAATTGGAATTAAGCATAAAAAACAGATTGAAATTAAAATGAGGCATCAAAAACATATTGAAATCCACATTTTATCTTGTGAGAAGGCATAGTTTCACATAGGAATATATTAATTAGGTACAGTTTCCTTGCCTTGATATCAATATCAAGTTTATATATATATTAATTACCACATCGATATATAAAGTCTATGAAGGTGTCCATAAACATGCTAGTTATCATGTTGAATTTATTAAGAAAATATTATGAATTATACTAAAAAATAATTAAAAAAATAGAAATCAAATCCAAATAATTTAGGCTCCGTTTGTTTGTGGAAAATATTCTTCTTGAAAATATTTTCTTATATTTTCTAATGTCTGGTTACCAAAACAAAATAAGTTATTAGTCAAAGGAATATAACTTGAAAATATGGGAAAACAACTTTCCATTCTAAGAACGGGAAGTTATTTTCCAAGAATTGAATGCTTATTAAATATAAAGAGAGAGAGAGAGAGAGAGAAATAAAAAATAATGTTACCATTTCTATATAATATTATATAATTTAGAAAAAAATCTATTGCAAACTAAATAACAAAAATATTTTTCAACTATTTTTCTAGTGTTGTAGCCAAACATAAAAAAAAAAAAATATTATATTTTTCTAGAAAATATTTTTTCTGAAAAATATTTTTCAAGATACATAATATTTTCCACAAACAAACGGAGTCTTAATTTCTTTATCATTTGTCATAAACTTATAAAAGCTTTTATATTTTTTGTTGTTTAAACATATCCAATCAATTAAGAAAAAATAATAAAATTTGGATCATATTTTTACTATATATTGAAAAAAATAGAAGTAAAAGCTGAATTACATAATTTTTTTTGTCTATAAATTTACAAAAATTTTACCATTGAAGCCTTCCATTGTTTTTTAAGGGAAGTCAGCCATTATTTAAATACACCAAATTAGTTAAGGAAAAAAAATAATCGGTTCACATTCATCTTTTACTATATATTAAAAAGGGTTATTTATAAAAAAAATGTATTTACTTTTAAAAAGGTTATTCACATTCATCTTTATCACTTTTTGCAATTTAATCATATACTTTTAATTTTGACAATTTTATGTACAAATTTTTTTATTTTTACAATTCCATGCACCAGTTGAAAATCCGATGAAACTTTATTGACGTGGCCACCAAAAAATATGAGTTAATCCACATAGGTGCCACATAAAAACACATTTTTTTTTTTATTATTGGAAAAAGCATTCCGAGCACCCGTACTCTCAATTTGTTTTTCACATTGCACCCCTGCAAATTTATTTTGGCGCATTATACACCTACACTTTTATTTTTGGCACATTGAGCCTTTGCACTATATTTTTAGCACATTGAACCCTTACTAAGATATCAATAATTTAAAAATATTCAATTTAGTCCTGTAATTTTAAAAATTTTCTATTTAATTCTTATGATTTTTATTATTAACACAATTGCTAAAATAATTCAATTATACATATTAAAAATTTTAAAATTATATACTTTTTAATTAAGATGTTGGATATCTATTTCTAATAGATTTATAATACTAAACTTATATATAGTTATAAAAATTATATCATATTTTAATTGTTCATTAATTATTTATATAATTAATAAAATAATGTGGCAAAATTAAATACATAATAAAATTTTTAATCAATATAAAAAAACATGATTTATTTAATAAATCAAATACTAGTGAAAAAAATATAATATTTGTCAAATGAAAATAAATAAGGACATTATCGCATACAATTATCTTCCTTACAATTAACATTCAATAAATTAATAATTCTATTAATTAGTATTTTAAATGAATAAAATATTAATTTAGTATAATATAAACTTATGAAATTTAAATTTATATTATTACTAGTAAATGTTTTTATCATCGTCAAATAATTTAGATATTCTCATATTTGAAAAATATAACAAACCTTAATAATATTTGAAAAATATACAAGTTATAATTAAATAGTAATGATTGGTCTTAAAATTATTTTAATTATTTTAAAATAAATATATAATCATATAAACACTATAATATATCAATAATTTATTCTAAATTATAAATTATATAACAAATTTTTAGGCGACAATTATAAATATATGGGTTATTATAATTTATTCTATTTCATTTACTAAATAGCGAACAAGTCTTTTTTTTATTAGTTAGCATTTTATCATGTATTATTTTTATCATTCATATATTTTAATTGTATAAATATTTAATAAACAAATCTATACATTTTATTATAAGTATTTTTATAATTTTTAAAATTATATATATTTCTAATATTATAATCTATCAAAAATAAATGACATACATTTAAATTAGATAAAAAAATTGAAAATATGTATAATTTTTAAAATTTTAAATAAATTTAGTTCATTTATTTTAGTAATTTTAAGGATTTAATTATTAAAAATAAAATTATAGGATTAAATAAAAAATTTAAAAATTATAAAAGTCTAAACTCGACATTTTTTTAACTATCATTATCTCATTCTTTCCAATAAAAGTTAATGTACCTGAAAATAAAAGTGTAATGGTGCAATGTGCTAAAATAAGTGTGCAGGATTGCAATGTGAAAAAAAATTGAGTGCAAGGGCTCGAAATACCTTTTTCCTTGATTATTTGTAAAACAATGCAAAAATTTTAATATTTTTTATAATTTTTTTTTGACAAATTGTAAAAAAATTAAAGTTTTTTCATTGTTTTATAAATAATCAAAGTGATACGTTTTGATGTAGCACCTACATAAATTAACTTAGATTTTTTGGTGGTCACGTTAATAAGATTTTACCGAATTTTTAACCGTGTATACAATTATAAAAATAAAAAAATTAACATAAAATTACCAAAATAAAAAATATATGATTAAATTGTAAAAATGCTAAAAGTTATGTATTTTTTAAAGAACAGTATTAAAAATATAAAAAAATTGAATTCAAATTTAAATAATAATAATTTTTTAATTTTTTGTATACTAAAATTCTCCAATCTTTCAAATACGTTAAAAATTTTCGTTGTTCCAACAAGTTGAATTAATTGAAAAAAAAAAGGAATTTGATTCTTAATTCATATTTAACTATATATTACAAAAATATAATATTTTTGTATTTATCGCCATAAATTAATAAAATATTTTTTTAATTTAATCGTGCTATTATTTAAATAATGAGAAAAAAAATGCAAAAGAGTTTTGATAGCGTAACATCCACGTGATTTTATTTCCTTTTTTCTTTTTTTCTTTCTCTCACGTGATTTCTACAATTTGATTAGAGAAAAGTATTTCTTTTCTTTTCTTTGTTCATAAAATTTTTTTCTTTGCAGCCAAAACACAATAAATATGTAAAAACTATAGTTTTCTTTTGGGTGCAAAGGAAAAAAACATTCTAAATTAATGTATAAAAAGTCAAGATTCTTTCTCTCAATCTCATGCAGAAAATTTCAGAGACGGTGGCTTAGAATTAAATACTAAACGCCAAATCATAGCAGTAATTTTCTTATATTCAAATATATATATCTATATAATGATTTGTGGTTCCATATTTCAAGCCGTCATTTCACCATCTAACCTATGTCTAAATTCAGTACTACCTAATTATCTCTCTTCCTCGTTTTTGAAAAGGCCATCAATACTGTAATTAAGTTGGTCTTTCTTAATGAAATGCTTTCTTTATTAAAAAAAAAAAAAAAATCAATACTACGTGTATTGTATTTTTCCATTTAAATATTTTTAATGATAAAAATTAATTTTTTTTTGCATTTTTATGATTTTATCAATAGTTTTAAATTTTTATAATTTTAATGTAATTTTATTTTTTAATTTTAATTAAAACTATTACGATATAAATAATATTGTGGTTATTTTTTCATGAAATTAATACTAAATTATGTTTTTATATTAATGCTAGTAATATTTGTGGCACAAGGTAGGAGAATTGGTTGTATATCCATTATAGTGTACCTCGTATTTGCACAAAAAAGTTTATATTATACTTCAATTAAAGTTTTAAGTTGAAAATAAATAAATTGTTAAAATATGCAAAATGGTGACTCTCATAATTTTTCAACTTTTAAAACTAAAATTGAAGACATAAATAAGAATAAAATTGTATTAATTTTAACTTTGATGGTATCACATTGGTTAGAAATGAGTAATTGTATGGAATTGTAAGTAAAAAGTAAAATTAGAATAAAATTATTAAAATAATTTTTTTTAAAAAAATAACAAATTTGTAAAAAAAATAATTCTTTTGTTCATTAGGCCTAAAAATAACTGGACTAATTTGAATATTTAATTTATATATTTTAATAGTATAATTATTTTACTCAGTTCTGTCTATTTAGACTTTATTTTTAACAACTATAGAATTAAATGCTAAATAATAGAGTACTATCTCCAGTTCAAAACACATGCTTTTCTAACATTATTAATTTCTTTCAAATAAATTATGTTTTCAGTTATGCGAGTAAAATTAATTATTGAATTGCCAAAAATATTTTTTTAGTTATGAAAATCTAAACCTTAATAAGAATTACTATTAAAAATGCAGTTGAGAACATAAAATAAGGATAAAATTATCATTATTTTTTTAAAATTATATTTTTATTAACAAAAGTAGAACAAAAATTAATTTGCCAAATATCATTTCTTTTAAATTATGGAGATTTGTTGCATTTATGAATATCGGTGGTTATGCGTCTTCGTCTTCACACTATAGCAACTATGAATCTTTGTCTTCATATAACAGTAGTTACGAATTTATGTTTTCACACTGTACCATCCGTTGATCTTAGTCTTCGCATTGTAGCAGCCATGAATTTGCTCTTCACTATGAATTTGTACGGTTGAAATTGAAAATTTGTGATTTTTATTTTTAAATTTTGCTAAATTTTTAGAAATTTGGTTTTATTGCATAAATAAGAATAAAGAAGAAAAATCAATTTTAAAAATTAGTGTATTAATTAAATAGTTCATAAGAATTGGAGAAGAAAGAAATAGTGGAACACATGATGATGTGGCGCTACATATTCTACTAAGCTTATATGATTTTATTTTTTAAAATGCTGAACTTTATTTGTGTACGCATAATGACACATTAATACGTGTTATTACTCAATGAAAAAATTGGTCTGTCTATTATCGATTAAGACCGAAAGGTTTTGGGATGTGGCTAAAAACTTAACTACAGCTTGTGAAAATAACCTCGTTTTAGGACATAAAATAGGGGTAAAATGAAATAGGGGTAAAATTATCATTATTTCCTAAAAATTATATTTTTAATTATAGAGAAAGAGAAAAATTGCAAAACCAAATTAAACCTAGTTACTTATCAAATCATCCCAAATTTGCAATTTAATACAACTTAAATTAGAAAAAAACAATATCTAAAAATACATGAAACATATTAAAAAAATAAATGAATAGAAATGTAATTTAGTTTTAAAAATTGAAATAGCCAGTCAAACTACATAAAATATTTATTTGATTATTTTGCTAAAAATAATGGTCAATGGGCTCTAATTGCAATTTAGATGGCAAATCCTTACCAACAAAAAAGCAAAACTTGTTAAGAAAGGCAAAAAAAAAATTAAAAAATGAATTCAACAAGTTGCAAGTAACTATTTTTTTTTTCTTCCAAACATCTCAGCATTAAATTTTTTTAAAATCAGTTTAAACTTAAATGAAATAGTTATAAGCAGCAAAATAACAAATTTTAACACAATTTAAATTTTTTCTATGATGATAACAGCCAAATAAGTGGCCATAACTATGCCGCAATTGCTGCAGTCGCTATTTGTTTTGGTGTTAACTAGTGAAACAGTAAACAATTTGTCCAAGAGCTGCGAAAAAAGCACCAATTTAATGCAAAAAGACAAAACTTAAAAGGTCGAGAGAAAGAAATAAAAAAAGGAAAAAAATTAAGATACATCATCACCTTTCTCTTCAACTCGCACATTCATTATTCTATTCTTTCAACACAAATTTCCAACTCATATCCCAAGACCACCATGCTTATTAGGAGTTTTTGACACTCCAACCTCATTGGGAGAGAGAAAAAGGCCAAATGGAAAATGGGTTTTTTTATTTTTTAATTTGGTGTTTAAGAGAAAAAGAAAAAAGAAAGAAAAAGATTGAGCTGAGTTGAGTTAGAGTTAGAAAGTTTGAAACTTTGAGTTTATGGTGGAGTTGCTTGTTTGGTGTTTGCCACCCAATTAAGTGAAATGAATATAAATAAGCTTTTTATGGGACCGTGAAATCGTTATGTGCATAAGAAACTACAAGTGGGTCGTTCTTTTTCATTTGTTTTTTTTTGGTTTGGAGGTCCTACTCTCCGCCCACTTGTTGGTCTTTGCTGTCTCTCTGCTACTGCAAGCTCTTCCTCTTATTTGCCTTTTTTCGAAACTAACCCATTCAGTAGACTCTCTCTTCTCTCTTTTCTATGTGCTGTCTATCTTCTTTCTTCTATCTGTCCAAAGAAAGATCTGATCTTTTTGTTTGTTGCAATTCTTTTTATTCAAGGTAACAATTAAAGATCATTTTCTATCTATCAATACATATAAGCTTGTGCAGTGGATGCACGCCTGTATATGAGTTTTGAATTTTGTTCCTTGTGTTATCTTGAAGAGTAAGATTGTTTTTAGTTCTGTGAAATAAAGGAAGGTGTTATCTTTCTATTCAAGCATCTGGGTATTCTTTATATTGTGAAAAACTGTACTGGTTATTGCTTGAAGTGACTGTTCTTGCTTATTGGATTTGATGGGTTGAGTCAATCTTGATTTGGAGTTACTCTGTGCGGTGAGAAGTCAAAAGGGTTTTCTTGGATTGGGTGGTTGGGTTGAATTTCATTTTCTTAAGGTGGTGTTTTAGTCATTAAGATTTCATGCTTGGTCCAAGACAGTGGAGAGGTTTATGGCCAGATTTTTATTGCTTTAGCATTGAGCACTTGAGCAACTCTGAAATAAGATGAAGAATCTTCTTAAGAAGCTTCACATCATGTCTAACCAATCACAGGATGCTGAGGGCTCTAATTCATCAAGGGTCAATAAGTCTAATAATGCATCTTCCCCTGATAGGCTTTTGCCCTCTAGGTCCCATGAGCATAACAAACCCTTTTCAGGGATTTCTAATTGGTTGAATTCTGTTGCTAACCGAAAAAGTCCCAGTCCACCATCATCTTCAAATGTGACCAGAGGAGAGAAGACAGAACCTTCTGATTCAGTTAGTAGTAGTGGTGGTCTGGATGTTGTTTCAGATGCAGTGAGGCGTGATTCAGGGTCTTCTACATCAAGGGATCCTGATATTGAGGAGGAATATCAGATACAGCTGGCTTTGGAGTTGAGTGCAAGAGAGGATCCTGAGGCAGTTCAAATTGAGGCTGTCAAGCAAATTAGTTTAGGCTCTTGTGCTCCTGAGAATACTCCAGCTGAGGTTGTTGCTTATCGATACTGGGTAAGTTTGTCTCCTCCTTTTCACCCCCTAATCTATTCAAAATGTTCCTTCTTTCCAACAATCTCAATACTTTGTTAGACTTGTATAAAAAATGCTTGCTTACCAGCTAACCATTAAGTCAATTTCTTTGTATAATAACATGTGCTTGATACTGTTTATGGAAAATTTACCTGATTCGAACATATTTATTTTTATTGTTCTACAAGTGCTTTGGATATTGTTAAGAAATGAATTGAATGGAGGATAAGGATCCATGTGGCCAATCTCAACTGGACTTGTATTGAGGCTTAGAGGAGCTGTGGCATTTTAGACATAAAAATTTAGTTGTACTTGGGCAGACAAAATTATTTATGGGGCTGGTGTCGTCCTCACTGTTTCGGCCATCCATGATTTTCCACCTTCTATATCCATCTGTACAGGAGGAAATTAAACTATTGAATATATTGCAATGGTCATTTCCTTCTAAACAAATTGATGGAAGTTGCCACCATTGCTGCTCTGCAACATTGATTTCAGATGGTGTGAAAATAGAAATAGTGGTATAATCATTACCTTGAGCATATATAAAATCCATAGCGTGACATTTTAAAGAAGGGCAAAGGAATGGGCTGGGACTTCTCTTTCAATAACCAAGTGAAAACAGATGATTAATGATAGAGAGAAATGTAGGAATGGCAGGTTTCCATTCTCTTCATCTTTGGTGTTATGCTTGAAATTATAGTTGTGCAAAAGAGAGAGTTTTGGTTCTTAACCATAACCTCTTCCTCATCTATCACTGGATGTTTATTACCATTTAAGATTAGTCAATTCAACTCTAGTTTTGTACTCTAGTTTGAAGGAAGTACCTCAGGAAGTTGTTCAAAGTTTGATTTTTAGTATCCAAATTGTCCTTGGTCAGTTTCTCTCTGGCTTAGTGGTTTAAATTAAACTAGTCATTGTTTTAAAATAAATGTCCCAAGATGATATATTATTAGATTGCAGATAATCAAAAAGATATTTGATGGCCTCATTGTCTTGGACACTGGAGAATATAGCTTTGAATGGAGTGGTAATGGAGGAAAAAGGATTCATGTATTGATGAGCAATTGAGCACGTATTAGATTTGACGTATGGTAACCAGAAATCAACTAGCAAGAAGCTTATGTTGTCTTTTCTGTTATTCTGTATTTACATCGTCTTTAAACCTACATTTAGAACAAACCATACCGACTCTTGGTTTAGAGGTTGTTTTCAGCATAGAGTTTCAATAAAGATAATCAATTCATGTTATGCTTCAGCCTTCAGTTGAGCTATTTATTTCATTTTTTTTTTCTTTTTGCTATTCAATGATGAAATTGAGTTGAAGCTGAACAGGACATTTATACGAGGCACACTAGAATAATTTTGTTTTTGGCATTCTTTTCTTGAACTTTATCTTATGTTTGTTCCTTTCTAACCAATCTCATATCGTAGATTTATCCATGCTTCACAGAATTACAATGCTCTTAGCTACGATGACAAGGTCTTAGATGGTTTTTATGACGTCTATGGAATTTTGATCGAGTCAGCATCAGAAAGAATGCCTTCTCTAGTTGATTTGCAAGGAACACCAGTCTCAGATAGTATCAGCTGGGAAGCAGTGCTGGTTAATAGGGCTGCTGATGCTAACTTATTGAAACTTGAACAAAAGGCACGACAGATGGCCGTCAAGTCAAGGTCAGAATCTCTAGTTTTCACGGACAGAGAATTTGTGCGAAAGCTTGCTGTCTTAGTCTCTGATTACATGAGTGGTTCAGTTGTGGATCCCGATAGCATGTTGAGATCATGGCGAAGTCTCAGCTACAGTTTGAAAGCAACACTAGGTAGCATGGTTTTGCCACTTGGTTCCCTTACAATAGGATTGGCTCGTCATCGTGCGTTGATGTTCAAGGTACTTGCTCAAATTCAATTTATGATTTTACAATTTTACTGTCTGATAAATCTGGTCTGGTATGCTACCATGAGTTTTATGCTTACTGATGAACCTTTTATGATCATGTTTGAAACTTATTTTTGATGATCTTGTGCTATGTTTGATTGTAATGATTTTAAATTATGTATTTGGATGTGATTTTAGTTTAAACTGTTTCAACAAAAGTTAGCTTACTTCTTTCTTAATTAGGTTGATGAATGAATAAAATTCATGAACATGGTTGAAAATGGCTTGAAGATGAGATCTCTTTAAAGGTATTTCAAATCCTCGCAGTTGAAAGGTTCTTGTCCACGTTCATGAACCTAAACAAGAATGTTCTTTGCAATAGGATTTAACCTAGGTTCATGAATTTCAAGAAAACCTATGTACTATCACATTCAAATCACATAATTTGAAATCTCTCCGTCCAAATGTAACTTGTGCTTAAGCAATATTGGGCATATTTCCTACAATGCTGATTGTTTTGTTTCATAGCTGCTTTCTGCCTGGAAAATGTTATCTTATTTGCTTATAATGTGCATGATAATGAAAAAGGTTACTAGAGAAGAAGATAAGTTAGAGCAGCAACATGATTCTATATTGTGGTTGCAATAATGGTCTCGTAGCAAAGTGTGACAGTTACGATGGGTGCTACCATGAATTTTTTTTTTTGTTTTAAAAAAATCTCTAATTATAGTATGAAAAATAACTTAGTGAAATTATTACGTCTCAACACCTTTACAACCCCAAATAACTATTAATTGAAGGACAACACATGAGCAACGCAAAAGGAACTTAAAAATTTTCTTAGAAATATTCTAATCGATACTATGACAAGAAGTCAGGAACTTGGTGAAAATTATCACATAACAGCATTTTATCACCCCAAATAAGTATTAAAATACATGAGAAATTCAAAAGGAATCAAAAGGTCTCTCAAAAATATTCTAATCAATAGTATGACAAGAACATAGGGAAAGTTATTACACATCAACACCTTTATCACCCACTTAAAATAACTTATTAATTGAATGACAATACATAAGAAATGCGAAAATAGTTCAAAAATTTTAGGAGGTAATCTTTGTTTCAAGCCAAGGTAAGCCATGACCTAGTGAGAAACGTAAGGAAAATTAAGCTTTGACTTGAAAACCGCTTAAAATAAAAGGAAAAAAAGGCCTAGAAAAGTTTTTTTGGGAAATTAGATTGGACAATGATCTGGAGATATAAGAGTGCTGATGTTTGACAGAAGACAAAAAACTCTGCCTTTTGGTGGATCCGCTGTGACAGCTAGGCTAAATGTCCCTCCATTGTAGGTGCAAGTTAAAATCCTATGAAATGTTATGAAGTGTAATAGGATTATGAGGTTGCTACTTTTACTTCTTGTGTGAAACCATCATCTCTTCAGATTACTAAAACAAAAGAACAAATGGTCAACGGTTAGATTTTACACCAATTTGTGACGTTATATTTTTCTTAGGCCTATTGGTGTAAAAATTCAAACCTCTATGACATTTTGCAATTTTATTCCAATTTTTTAATTTTGGTAAAAATGTCCCAATTCAGCCAATATTTGGCAATTTTAGTATAAATCATTATTTGATCACAATTAAAAAATAATGCTGATTTAACATCTTATAAAATGTTAAATTTATCTTTTTTAAATTGTCAAATTTATAATATCCTATTTGTATAAAAAATCCTAATTTTTGCAGCTTTTGGCAAATTTATCCTAACTTTTAAATTTTGATAAAATATTTCACTTCAGCCAATTTAATAAAGTTGAATGCAAATTAGTATTTATTTAAAATTAAATAAAAAGCACATACACAACAATAAAAAAAAAATTTACCATTGATAAATTGTTAATTTATAAATGATTGCCATTATAATAAATTTAAATGCTAAAAATATTTTTAATATGAAAAACTATTACTTTAAATAACTTGAATGTTTTAATTACTTATTAATTTTTTTATTTGAAGTCGATAAAGATACTCTAAAATGTGGAGCAAGTTTGTCCTGTCTTACTATCTATATCTAATTTTTAAATTTATTAAAATAGCATCTATTCATAATTTTTCAAATTTATTAAAATTTTTTTAATAAATTTAAAAATTTATTGCATGTGAATTTGATTTTTTAATTGTCATGTTAACACATTTTATTTAATTTTAACCAAATAATTTAAATCAAAATAATTTTACCAAAATAGAAAAAGGATAAAATTGTCTAAAGTCGCAAATATCTAAATTTTTTCTACAAATATACCTTTATAAATTTTGTAATTATAAAGGGTAAATTTGATATTTTATAGATGCGACATCAACATTGTCTTATTTGAATTTGACTAAATGCATGTTTATGATAAATTTGACAAGGATTGACTAAATTGGGACATTTTTTCTAAAATTAAAAGGTTTGAATAAAATTGTAAAAGATTGTAAATGTTTGAATTTTTGGTACAATAGGCCGTTTTGTTAAAATCACAGGAAAAGCAGTTAAGTCATTAAGGAAAATTTATAGCAGCAGATCTGCTCACTTGAGACCAACTTATCAATGAAGAAGGCAACTTTCTGGCACAACATTTATGGTTATTTATTTATATTTAACATTGTTTGATAACTGAACTTTTTTCATTGGGTTAAAACTTCCAAGTCAATTGCTTTCCTGATTATTTGATGTTTGTAATTTCCTTTCTCCATCAGAACTAACTCTTGCTCCATGAGTTTAGCCTTGCTTTTGAAGTCTTCATTTCTCACTAGTTGCTTCTCTCTTGTACTTGTTATTTTTATCTGGTTTTTTAGGTTTTGGCTGATAGCGTGGGCATACCATGCCGGCTGGTAAAAGGTCGGCAGTACACTGGCTCTGATGATGTGGCCATGAATTTTGTAAAGCTTGATGATGGAAGGTGATTGCAGTTATAAATTCCATCTATTTACTTCTTTTATTTGTGGTGACAACTATTTCTCTTTTTCTTTTGCATTTGTCTTTTATTTCAGCTGGATTTTATAGGATCTAATTCACTGTTTTCTCTGCTTCAAAACATATGTTATCATACAAATGTGAGCAGCTTTACTCTGATACTTTTACTCTATGTATATTTTCAAATCTGGGTGAAGCTATTGGATCACAGTCCTCAAAACCAATATTTTCTTTGCTTTTATAGAAGTTTCTTACAATTACAAATTCATTTGACTGAAGTTACACATACCTTACGTATTAGGATGGTTGCAAAGTTTTTCCATCACTTAATTTTTAAACACATACCTTGCAAGGTTTTTCCATCACCTCAGTAGTTGAAACATCCAACTCCTAGTATATATTTATTTTTTAGTTTGGAAACATTGAAGAACTTATTTAGGTGATGATATGGTTCCAGGGAATACATTGTTGATCTCATGGCAGATCCTGGCACACTTATTCCTTCTGATGTGGCTGGATCACATATAGAATATGATGAGCCATTCTTTTCTGCCAGTCCTCTGTCTCGGGACATTGACTCATCTCATATAGCTTCTTCTAGTAGTGGGGTGGGGAGTTCATTAGAAGAACATTCAGATGTTGGGACATTGGAGAAGAAATCAAGAACAAGGAATGTCACTGCTGCAGGAAACCAAGATGATGACAGGTGCGAAGTTTCTGAATGTACAAATATACCCAGGACAAGTGAAGGTGAAGAAGAATCAGAGATGTCCTTGGATGGATTTAAGAAATCTTCCAATGCGGAGAAGATATTGGTACGAGAGTCTCCAGGAAGACCTAATTTTGCTTTTGCACATGCAAGATCTCCTTCGTGGACTGAAGGTGTTAGTTCTCCTGCTGTACGTAGAATGAAAGTGAAAGATGTTTCACAATACATGATTGATGCTGCGAAAGAAAATCCACAGTTGGCCCAGAAACTGCACGATGTGTTGCTAGAAAGTGGTGTTGTGGCTCCCCCCAGCTTGTTTACAGAAATTTGTTCCAAGCAGTTGGATGTTTCAACTATTGAGGTGAAGTCGGCAAAGGAAGATGATGACCAGAAACAGAAGAGTGAAACTCGACATACAAAGGATCAAGAAGATCTTGGTCCTGCTCGATTTTTGCCTCCTCTTCCTCATCTCAGAGTTCATTCTAAAGCAAGTCCTGCTAGCCAACCTCAGCAACTTAAACCTTTGGAAGGTTTAGGGATCAGCCATCCTCTTGATATAAGGGAGGCTGCTGGAAGTGGGTCTTCGCAGTCTGAAGTAACTCCTGTGAGTTATGCAAAAAATGTTCCTGTTGCTGCAGCAGCAGCAGCTGCTGCAGCTGTTGTAGCATCTTCTATGGTTGTTGCTGCAACAAAGTCAAGCACTGACTCAAATCTTGAACTGCCTGTAGCAGCTGCTGCCACTGCCACTGCTGCAGCTGTAGTTGCAACCACTGCAGCCGTCAGTAAGCAGTATGAGCAATGTGCACGGAGTGATGGAGATGCAGACGGTACTGGCAATGAGCCAAGGGGTAGTGGGGACCGTGGTAGTGGAGGTCAAGAACGTGATGCTTCTGTGGAAACTTCAGAAGGGGAGAGAATATCTGATAGATCAGCTGGTAATGAAAGTTCAAAATCCGATCTGGCACTAGACGATGTTGCTGAGTGTGAGATTCCATGGGAGGAAATTACCTTGGGTGAACGCATTGGACTTGGTACTGATCTTTTCATATTGTAGCAATAGCAACCCTGATTACTCTTTGTTATTAATGTTTCATTTCATTTCTTTGCTGTGTCCTTTACTTTGCATTTTTTTGTCCTTTACCTTGCAGGATCATATGGAGAGGTATATCGCGGAGACTGGCATGGAACTGTGGGTATTCTCATGTCAATTAAACTTGTTCACCATTTTTCCTGCATGTGTCCTATGATGTCAATTCACATCATATTTGTAGATTCTGCTCAGTTTTAGGAATGGAAATCGAAGGAACAATTTTTGTTACAGGAAAAAAGCTATGGGATGGATTAATGTTTGGAAATGAGGCATTTGTTTTTATCAGTGGATTAAGGATGCTATGAATAAATTGAAAGGAACTTTTAATTCTAACTGTTTCTATCAAATGTTTATATTTATATAAATAACCTTATTACCATTTTATTTTTAATAGGAGGTTGCTGTGAAGAGGTTCCTAGACCAAGGTATTTCTGTTGAATCACTTGAAGAATTCAGAAGTGAGGTACAATCTCCCTCTCTTCTGTCTCATAACTTAGACTCACTTATCTTATGGAACTCTAAGGCAAGGCATAGACCGATATTTCCGTAATGTTTCTAAGATATGCCTTAAAATTTTGACAAGTTTTATCTTTTCATTCATTTGTATCTATGTTTGCTACACACATCCTGTGTCCCTAGGATTTCTAAACCATATGGAATTGTGAAGCATCCTAGATATCTGTTGCAATGGTTTATTTGTTGCTAGGAGCACTAAGAGGATTGGGTTTATGATTTAACTATACTAGTTGGAATAGATCTTGAGGCCATTCTTGCATAAGAGTTTTGCAGGTTGATGTCATGGTTATGTACATGTGTATAGTGTCTGTTTTTTATTTTGGCATTGACACTTTTGCTACAGAATGGTTTTCTCTGAGCTATTGCTCCAATTTTTGTTGAAGGTTGATATCTGTCATGCTATCTAAAACCTTCTGATTTCAGCCGTTTTACTTAGATGTGTCATTAAATGACAAATTGAAATGCTTGGAAAAAAATTCACATTTGGGTATTAAATTGGACAAAAATTTTATGTATTTAATACCGATGCATTCTAGACTGATTTTTTTGGTCACCCATATGCATGTTATTGTTTGAAATGTGAAAGCTAATATGCTTTAATCATAAAAAAAAAATCATCTACGTGATAAATCTGCTTTCAGTTGTAATTATGTTATATGACTCCAGTTAGTATCTTTGACTATAAACTTTATGATAGGCAGTTCAATACTGTGGTATCTTTTCCATCCAATTGAGATCTAGCTTTGCTAAAATTCGTGTCGTACTTTTGCATACCTTGACATAGTGTGGATGAAATTAGTGCATAGTATTTTGATATACTTGAAGGATGCCAAGAACTTATTGAACTGACCCACTTTACTTGTGACTTGATTTGCAAGGTCCGAATCATGAAAAGACTGAGACATCCCAATGTAGTTCTCTTCATGGGAGCAGTAACCCGCGCCCCACATCTTTCCATTATTACAGAATTTCTTCCTAGGTATGCTGCCGCGCTATGTTTATTCAATTTTTATGCTGCTGTCCAAAACATCTTGTTCTGGAAACCAAAATGCTGGAACGTGTAAATTACTATGTAAAGGAATAATCTCATCTGACTCTGTGCCATGAGGCAGAATCAGAGCTCTGAAGCACCTACCAAGCCTTCCTGCAGATGTAGTTAATGCAATATGTAGTCTGGCTATCTGTTAGCTAATCATTTTTCTGTTGCAAATCAATCATGTTTTTACAAGTAACATGATTTCTAGCAAAATGAATCTCAGAAACTAAAAACTGAAATAATTGTATGGCTTCATCTGAAGATCATGACGGGTTACTGAAATGTTACCGACAGAAGCATATTATCTTTCGGATTCCCTGTCTAGAATTGCTCATCTATATCATTATATAATTGTGAATTTTCATCTTCTTAGCGTTTACTTAGAACTCACAATAATTTTTTTCCCCTTGTGCTCTGTAACTTAGTCTACTTCATGGATTCCCATTGTGAGTTTCCATGTCCCATATTTAAATACAAATTAAAGTTCTTGATTTTTCAGCTAGAGTTGCAGTTAATGGGAATACTGAAGCGTAATGTCTGCTTTGCAGAGGTAGCTTGTATAGATTACTCCACCGGCCTAACAATCAATTAGATGAACGGAGGCGTTTGAGGATGGCCCTTGATGCTGTATGATTTTATGTGCCTGCCTTATTCCAAAATTAATCAATATTATTTCTTCTCTATCTTGTGAGTTCATGGGACCTTTTTTGGTTGACAAATTTTCAGGCTAGGGGAATGAATTATTTGCACAACTGCACTCCAATGATAGTGCACCGTGATTTGAAGTCCCCAAATCTGCTAGTTGATAAAAATTGGGTGGTGAAGGTACCCTTTATTTTTGAAGGGAGACTTTGGACCAATTTACTATGCCCTTCATACTTCAATTATCTTCTGTGTCTAATATAGCAAGCTTTCAAATTTTTACCTGTCATTTAGGTTTGTGATTTTGGGCTATCACGAATGAAGCACAGCACATTTTTATCATCAAGGTCAACTGCAGGAACGGTAAGCTGTGCTTGTATTTGCACTTGTGCTGTACTGATTTACAGGTGGAATATTACATGCCAATAGTTTCATGAAATTGAGCATTCATGATGGGTTGTATGACTAAGTCACTGTTGCATTTACTCTTCAGGCTGAGTGGATGGCCCCAGAAGTGCTAAGAAATGAGCCTTCAGATGAAAAGTATGCAACTATTGTTCATATTTGGTCTTAGTATTTCTTTTTCAACTCATGCCAAATTTTCTCAGTAATAGTATAACATTTGGATCAAAATGCAGGTGTGATGTTTATAGTTATGGGGTTATTCTATGGGAGCTCTGTACAAAGCAGCAACCATGGGGTGGAATGAACCCAATGCAAGTTGTCGGTGCTGTCGGATTTCAACAACGGCGTCTTGACATTCCAAATGATTTGGATCCTACCATTGCAGATATTATTAGGAGGTGCTGGCAGACGTGAGTATTGTGCTTTTGTTTTTATTTTTTATTTTGTTTATATTTTGGGTCAGATGATTATAGATATTACTTCCAGCAGTGCAACAATGAACAATTCATTAAGTTCTTGAGACATCCCTGATGTCACAAATCCCACATTGGAAATAATAGATTGGTCTCGGGCTTATAAACACAGGGGTGCAAAACCTGTGACACATGGTACATAGGTGGCATTAGCCTAGTGTAGGCAATTTTAATCTCATCTCGAATGACACTGTTGGGAAATCACTCCATGCAGTTACATGGATCCACAAACAAGGCATCGTGGGTTGTCTTATATTTTGATTGTCTTTACCGTGAATGATCTGGATGTTTTTTTCTTTGTCCAATTAGCCTTGGTTTCCTCACCTAAAATATGAATAAGTATCAACAATTTCTAGTAAACCGGATGCTATACTTTTGGCTGAACAGGACATTCAGTGGCAAACACTTTTCTTTTCTCTTTCTGCTTTATTTGTATTTTTTTTTTCACTGCTTCTCTCATTCAATTTATTGTAATATTTTGAGTGAAATAACAAAAAGAATGCTCGAATATGCTCGTTGCAAGATATGTTATACAGGTGAGCCATGTCAACATGATCCTGACTTGTTTATTAGAGCTTTGCCTTACTTAGCCTTGTGTACCAAATTATTAGTAGTGGTCAATCATGTCATATCATGTCAGTTGGCTCTTTGTATGCTTTTCCATTGAATGCAATATATTTGTAACATATTTATCGAATGTAATATATCTGTAAGTGTAATTTTCTCTTTGTACGCTTTTCCACTGGCTCAAAAATGAATATTTTGGAGTTTCAGTTATAGCATTAGAGTCATGATGGTCCCGTTGATAGTCTGACTGTTACAACTAGCTCATTTCAAACATATAATGCTTGTTTGAAATTCTTTATGTACAAGCTAAATGTACTGTTGGTGCAAGTTTTTAATACCAATTTGCTTTCTGTAGCTCAGACTGGATGCATTCTCTCTCATCTTTTTTTTTTTTTATTAATCTATGTTATCAATAGGTTGTATTTTATTCCGCAACTTGCCGGTTATCTGGCGTGTTTGTAATAGTGCTGCCTTTTCACTCTTTCATGAACTAGCCCTTTCCTTTTGTCTTTCAAATCCTAAATTCTAGTTCTATTTTCTGAAAATGAAAAAAAAATACATGTTGAATTTCGATACATATCCAATGCATAATGTACCATAGAATTTTTATTATTTCCCCTGTAGCTGCAAAATCAATTTTCTTTTACGCATTAAAGGAGGATTTGGGTTATCATTGGCAAAATGCATTTTTTAGATAGCATAGTGATAAGTTACATGGTGCAGCTAGTGTATGTGTTGTTGAGGAGTTTAGCTTGTTTATTTAAGCACTTTGCGCACTTCATTTCATAGAATAGGTTTTGATGTTTTATGTATTTAGTTGCATAGACTGGGAATTGACTTTTGGCTCCTTGTAAATTGTAGAGATCCAAAACTAAGGCCGACATTTGCAGAAATCATGGCTGCTTTGAAGCCATTACAGAAGCCTATAACTGGTGCACCAGTGCCTAGACCAACTGCACCTGCAAGAGTTGTGCATGACAGAAGTCAGTTACAAGAATCAGAAGAACAGGCAGGCTAACAGAGGTAGTCAGTGATCAAACGGAACCCTCAGCTCATTGGACTGTGGATACAATACAACAATGCACATCGGATTGCCGATTTATAGAGGAAGGTTATGGACTGTTCAGAGAAGAATATGAGAGATTGATCGAAGATCATGACCCAACATATACTCCAATTTGAGATGATTGTGATTCTTTTTTTTCTTTTACCTTCGTCCTTACTTTTTTTTTTTTTTTCTTTTTTTCAAATTCTTGTGCAGTCATCCTCAAGTTGTATTTGTTTGTAAAAAAAATCCATTTGAAATTGCTGTAATCAATGATTTTGTGTTTTTTGTGCTCCACAGTTTGTTACCAAGCAACTTCAAACTGAAGAAGCAATTGGAAAACTTTTGCTGCAATGTGGAGCGGTATATTTACTTTCAAGCTGAGCAAGATCTAAAAGTGATGCCAATTTGTTGGTTAATGGATAATATGAAGGGGATCCTGCCCCTTGATCATAGCTGAGTGAAAAGTCAGAAAAAAAAGAAAATTGTCTAGGGTAGTTCAGCTCTTAATGTCCAACTCGTGCCCTGAAAATATTGTTTAGGGCAGTTAAAGCTCAATGATTTGTAGGAAGATAGCATGTTAGCATGTTGTATACCCTTTGCTCCATAGTAGAGTTTGATCATTTTTCCGGGGGCTGTAGTTCTGAAGAAAAACTGGTGCATACTTAGAATAAGATTAAGGATTGTTAAGAACTTGGTAGGAGTAAGGTTTCCTTGTAACCAAATAGCCCCATAAAATGCTCAAAAAAGGGCAAGAAGGTTTCCTTGTAGTCAAATAGCCCCATAAAATGCTCAAAAAAGGGCAAGAAAAGAAGAGACCCACCATTAAAATGCCATCACAAACACGGATAAGGTAGGGGACCAACCAACTGCTATTACTTCAAGGAGCAATACAAGGAGTACATCTCATCCTAATATCTAAGCCAAGAAATTATCTTCATTGCCTGAAAAATGGCTACTTTCTTTGGCACTCCACCGTTTCTCTCTCACCCATTAACAAGAACTAGCCATTTATCCTCTTCATCACAAACACCGCCTCCTTCTACTCCACCAACTCCACCTTCACAGTCACAGCAATCCATACCCTCCCAGCAGCTAAGTACGAGTTCGTCTGAGCAGCCAAAACAAGTCTCTGCTAGAGTTCAAGAACAACAGCCTATTAAGCCTGTTGGTGCTGCTTCTACCTCCAAAGTTGAATCTACTGATTGGATAGCTTCCACATTAACAAGGCGGTTCGGCCTCGGCGCCGGACTTGCTTGGGCTGGATTTCTTGCATTTGGCGTCATCTCTGAACAGATTAAGACCCGTTTCGAAGTCTCCCAACAAGAAGCAAATACAAGGTCTGATCAAGTTGTCAATACATCACACAAGTTACTTTTCTTGCTGTTTGTATATATATATATATCTCAAAGCAAGCACTTCCTTGTCTAGCCTTGCAACTTATATTAAGTTGTTGAGATTCTGATATCGGAACAATAGAATCTATCTTTGGCGAAAAAATATCCAAAAAAATGAAGGATGATCCATAACAATATCTAGAAACATATTTTATCCACAGCAGAACACGTGCACACACACATACACAAATGCATGAATATGAAGATACTCATTTGGCTAACTAGGGAAAATTTTATCACTTTATATGTATTGCTTATGTATACTTATGTTTAATTTTTATTATCCAAATGTAAAACTCTCCATGTGTCACACATTTAACTCCATCTCCCAGCTAATTACATTATAGTCTTATAGTCTCAAAATATTTTTTAGCTAACCAAATTCATTTTCGTACAGAGATGTTGAGAAGGAAGAAGAGGTGGTATTGCCCAATGGCATAAGGTGAATATTCTTATCCTCATTTTTTTTTAATATAATTGGAGAATTTCACCACTTATGGTGTCTGAGATTGGATCATAATCTTTTTAATGACTAAAAGAGTTTTCATTATTTGGCTACTCAACCTTGGTTATTCTCTTCCTCAGTTGACTCCTGCTATGTCTTGAACTATGAATCAGATTAAAAGGGCATTTTTTTTAACATATGTATATTTTGAACAGGTACATTGAGTTGAGAGTCGGAGGAGGTGCTACTCCAAGACCAGGGGATTTAGTGGTGATTGATCTAAAGGGTAAAGTTGAAGAAACAGGACAAGTGTTTGTTGATACATTTGGTGGAGACAAGAAGCCTTTGGCATTAGTAATGGGGTCAAGGCCTTATAGTAAAGGAATGTGTGAAGGTATAGAATATGTATTGAGATCTGTGAAAGCAGGTGGTAAAAGAAAAGTTATAGTGCCTTCTAGTTTAGGGTTTGGAGAGAATGGTGCAGATTTAGGTTCTGGCACGCAAATTCCACCATTTGCCACTCTTGAGTACATTGTTGAGGTTGAGAGAGTTTCAATTGCACCAGCTTGAACAAAAACATAAAATATGATTCTGTGTCTAAAATCCTGAATTATGAATGCATAGGTATAATTTCATTAAAATAATGTACCTAGGAACATAATTTAAAAGAATGTTGTAATCTATATTTTTCTAGCTTCTGCTCTTACGAGGAACATATCAATGGATTGTTATTGACAGTTGAGTGGTGGACTGTATTATGTTGCAATTTATATTGCATGCAGTGACTCAATGAAATATTGAGTCAACAGAGCAGAGGCCAAAAAGGAAGGAAGAAAAATCTAGAGAGGAAGAAGAATAATTTTCTATTAGCAAAAATCTTGTGAATACATAGTTTGTGAGCTATAAATATAACTGTTGCAGCTCTCCTTCCAATAACAATTTTCCTTTCCCCCACGCCAAATGCTGTGGTGGTAAAGGGTCTTGTTGCCCAAGTGGAGGTGGGGGATTCAATACCCACCTCCACCCCTTTGATTGTGTGGGTATTTTCATAAACCCCATGTCCTTCTTATCCAGGTAGATGGCGGAGGTTTGATCCCCCCCTTCCTCCTCCGCTCTTCCAAGAGCCTCCAGGGCTTAAAACAGACAAAAAAAATAAAATAAAATTCCTTTAAAGCATAATAAATAAAATAACAGAAAAAAGACACATATTCCATCAGCTCACTAATTAACACTGGTACCAATAGACTAGACGACACAACAATTGAATAAACAACACTATAACATAATCAACCATAAGGGCCTTTATTCTTCCTTATATCAATCTCCCCCTTTTACAGATGTTTGTCCTAAAAGTTAAACTAAGAAAACCTCTGCTGAATGTCAAATAAAAACTCCCAGGTGGCTTCTGTAGGATCCCTATTAGACCATTGGATCAATATTTTTGTGGCGGCTTGATTTCCCCTTTTTACCATCTTTCTGCCTAAAATGGCAACTGGATGTGAAGGTACAATGGGAGGTGCTGGCAACTGTGTTAAAGTGGGTATATTCAAAGGTATTATCTTTTTGAGTTAGGACATATGAAATATTGGGATGATGCTAGTCTTAGATGGCAGCTTCAACTTATAAGCTACTGCTCTAATCTTCTCTTCCACGCAAAAAGGGCCAAAATAAAGAGAAGAAAGCTTGTTGTTCTTCCTCTAATGGATACTTTGCTACTTGTATAGCTGTAATTTAATGAAAACCCAGTCTCTAATATTAAAGGACCTATCAGTTCGGTGAGAGTCAATTGGTTGCTTCATCCGATTTTGAGCCTTTTTAAGATGGTACTTCATAATCTGCAATGCTAATTCCCTATCTTTGAGGCATTGGTCAACAACAGTAATTGAAGAATCCCTAGGAAAATAAGGAATATGAAGAGGTGGAGGAATGCTATAGACAACCTTGAAAGGGGTGGAATGTGTAGATAAGTGATAGTTGGTGTTATACCACCATTCAGCTAGTGGTAGCCATTTAACCCATCCCTGGGGATTATCACCGACATGCACTTTAAGTAATTTTCAAGGCATCTATTGACAACTTCTGATTGCCCATCCATAGGAAATTGATTTGAGCAGTTCCATTCCCTATAGCCTAAAAAGCTCATTCCAAAAAGTACTGGTGAATACCAGGTCCCTGCTACTGACAATGGAATAAATCATTCCATGCAATTTGAAGATATTGTCTAGGATAATTTGAGCTATTGTTGAGGATGTATAAGGGTAACTCAGGGCTATTAAGTGGGCATACTTGCTAAGCCTATCAATAACCACCATCATCACATCCTTACTAATAGATTTGGGAAGTCCCTTTGTGAAGTCCATGCTTAAATCTATCTAGATATCTTCATGAATTGGAAAAGGTTACAGGAGTCCAAGGTGCTAACATTCTTAGGCTTGCACATTTGGAAAATTATACAACCCCTAATATAATTTCGAACATCCATCTTTATTCATTTCTAGTAGAAGATGAGTTGTAGCATTTTAATCGTGGCTTATACTCTATAGTGCCCACCCAAAGTAGAATTATGCATGAGCCCTAAGAGTTTTTCTTTTAATTGAGGTTCATTTCCAATTAAAAGCCTGCCCTTCCTATAAAGCAATCCTTCATGCCAAGTATAAAGGCCCTGATCCAGCTTCACTTCTTGCAATGCTTTAATAATGGCTTGTATATTAGGGTCATTGTCCCAACTAGTTTCAATCTCCAGAAGCAGATTGCTAATAGCTGTGAAGACTATTAAAGCGGCAATCTCCAAAGTTAGTAACCTTGAGAGGGCATTAACAGGTAAGTTCTCTCTACCCTTCTTGTAAGAGATTTAAAAGTCATACCCAAATAGTTTAGCTATATACCTTTGCTAATGGGTTGTGGTTATTCATTTCTTTAATAAGAACTTTAGGTTGCGGTGGTCAGTCTTAATAAGGAAGTGCCTATGTGCTACATAGTGATCCCACTTTTTTACTGCATAAACCATGACTAATAGCTCATTCTCATATACTGATAGCGACTAGTATCTTGAGGCTAAAGATTTACTAATATAAGCAATTGGATAAGCATCTTGCATCAAAACTGCCCCAATGCCAACCTTAAAGCATCAGTTTCGATGATAAATTGCTAATCTAAGGAAGGTAGTGCTAGCATCGTAGCGGTTATAAAAGCCAACTTAAGGGCCTCAAAAGCTTATTAACCTTCGAATGACCAATTGAAGTTATATTTCTTTAAAAGATCCATTAGGGGCTTACTTATGAGGCCATAGCTTCGAATAAACCTCATATAATACCTTGTCAGTCTTAGGAATCCTTTCAGCTGCTTAATGTTAATTAGGACTGGCCATTTGGTTACAACCTTTATTTTTTTAGGTCAGTAGAGACTCCGACATCACTCATAATATGGCCTAAATATTCAACAGAAGTGCTACCAAATGAACATTTACTTCTTTTAGTAAACAACTGATGCTATTGTAATTTAAGAAAGACCGCCTTTAAGTGTTGCAAATGTGAGGACAAGTCTCTGTTGTATATTAATAAGTCATCGAAGAATACCAGTATAAACTTTCGAAGGTAAGGCTTGAAGACTTTATTTATTAAGCTTTGAAAGATAGATGAAGCATTCATCAACCCAAAAGGCATGATAAGGAACTCGTAATACCCTTCATGAGTTCTAAAAGCTATTTTATGAATGTCAGGGGAACACATTCTAATATGATAGTAACTTGAGGCAAGATCAATTTTGGAGTAAATGGCAGCATCATGTAGTTCATCCATCAATTCCTCAATGACCGGTATGAGAAACCTATCTTTAATGGTT
Organism: Macaranga tanarius; assembly: GCA_949673435.1. Classification (NCBI taxonomy): domain Eukaryota; kingdom Viridiplantae; phylum Streptophyta; class Magnoliopsida; order Malpighiales; family Euphorbiaceae; genus Macaranga; species Macaranga tanarius. Next base: position 1,912 of record CATIWO010767857.1, on the reverse strand, counting down.
TTATTATTGAGTTCCTTGTAATCTATACACATCCATTAATAATTATCTTTTTTTAACCAAGACCATAGGAGAAGAGTAAATGATGACACTGTGTTGTATGATGCCATTCTCTAATAACTCTTAAACCATCTTTTCAATGACATTCTTTTGCAAGGGGGGCTGTTTATACGGTCTAACATTTATAGGCTTGGTTCCTTTAATCAGTGAAATTCTATAATCATGTGCTCTTTGAGGCAGAAGCTGGGTAGGTTTCTTAAATACAAATTGAAATTCAGTTAGTAATTGAGAAAGTGCAGGATCTGTTACTATGGATGTGTACAACTTACCTAAGCATTATAGTTTGGTCAAGCTCGAAGTCACTGATTTTACACTAATTTTCACAACATAAGCAACATAGGAGTTATGTTGCATTAGTTTAAGCATCTTGTCCTAGTGAAAACTTTTTATCACACTAGAAAAATAGATTCTTTGCCCCTCTTTTCATTAATTTCCTCATCAGTGAGTCTTCAGTGCGGGGTTGGAAGGGTTTAACACTAGGGTTAGGTTATGGTCTTATAGTTGTAGGTGGATAGCTAAGTTTTGTGGCATTTGTGGGAGTAGGTAGTAGGGGAGGTTTATTTAGGGTTGAAGTTGGTAATGGAAATTGGTGGGTGGGAGTATTGTTGTAGTAAGTTTTATTGGTTCTAGTGGATGTGAGATAAGATTCCTGCATCTGCGCAATGGCATAAGCTTGTTGAAGATTCCTAGGTCCAAACATTCGCAATGGAAATCTTATTTCATCCTTGAGGCCACTGAGGAAACAACTGAAGGTATATTCTTCTGATAGGGTCACCTTATGGGAAAGAACATTAAATGCCTCCAAGTATTCTTATTAGGATCTCATTTGTACTAATCACTTTAAGTTTGCCATGGGATCTTCATAGACCCTTTCACCAAATCAACCCTTGAGAGCTTCAACATATTCCTCCCATAGAGGTTCATGTGTCTTATCTCTATTTTTAATTAAGGACTAATGCCACTGCAAGGCCCTCCCCTCCATATAAATTGCAGTTAATTTGACCTTGGCATCAGCTGGTGTATGGTCAATCTGAAAGAATCAATCACACATGAATAGCTAATCTTTAAAATCGGCACCGTCAAATATGGGGAATTTGATTTTTATGAATCTGGTGGCTAGCTGGTAGCTGCTGTTATGAGTTCTTGTACTTATTTAGCTCAAGTCAATAAAGGGTTGAGGTATAGTATGGAAAGGTTTAGGATTGTTAATGGCTGGGTTGTCGGTGTTTCAAGAGGAAGCTGGTGATTGCCCTAAAATTTCTAGTCATATTGAAGAAATATATTTTTGAGCTTATTCAATTAGGGCTGGCAATTCGTGTTAGCGGGTCATAAACGGGTCGTGTCAAGATATGATAATAACAAAAAAATAGCTAACCCGAACACGACCCATTTAACTAATCGTGTCAAAACTTCAAACACGAACACAGATACGTTTAATTAATGGGTTACACGACACGACACGTTTAGACACGTTTAACTTATACAGGTCTAAATATGTTACGGTTACGATACAACACGTTTAACCCATTTAACTTATACATGTTTAAATGTGTTAAAAACACACGTTTAGACACGTTTAACCCGTTTAACTTATATATGTTTAAATGTGTTAGAAACACACGTTTAGACATGAATAGACACGTTTAACTATTAAATTACAAAATAATAAAATATCAAAAAAAAATATTAAACATAAAAAAATAATATCATGTGGTACAATTTAAAATTAAATTCTAAATTAAACATCCACACAAATTCTAAATTCTAACTATCATCTCAATAATTTTAAATTTCATACTACATAATTACATATCAAATTGTACAGAAACACAAAAATAACAACAACAATTTAAAA
>CATIWO010767843.1:0-13821 GCA_949673435.1 Macaranga tanarius | reverse complement strand
CTGATTTGAGTCCTTTTGATATAGGTAATGAGCTTGATTCGAGGACGAATCATCCTAAAGAAGGAGGGAATGATATGGATATGGCCAAGCTTAAAGATGGTGGTGGCATTTGCATTGGTGATGGCTTGGATGGGCTTGATGGAGAGGACAACAAGAAAACCAAAGATAAAGTCAAAGATAAAGCTAAGGATCCATTAAGCATGCCACAAGGCCCAATTACAAGGTCAAGGTCCAAGAAGCTCCAAGAGGCCTTAATTGGCTATATGTAAGATTAGGCTAATCAAGGAAGTTCAATTGCTCATGTTAGGTTCAGCCCAAGTGAAAACTTTAATGAAGGGGCTTTATTTAATGTTTTGCAAGCCCAAATATATGAAGACTAATGTGGCCTAGTATATGGGCTGAATTCTCTTCTTTAGTTCAGAACTATGTTATTAACTATTAAGCCTTATGCTTGGTGGCTAAGTAGTTAGTAATTTCATTTATTATTATTATGTTAGAATATTATAAAAACACTACTCTAGGGCATTTTTTAGGCAGATTAGAATTAAATGAAAATTATTATTGTTTCCTTTACATATTTTCTTGAATTCTTAAATTCTTATTGAATGCATAAACCACTTATCAAGGAATTGATCTATCCTTGTGGTGTGTTCAGAGTTAGGGTTTAAAGAACTTAGTTTTCTTTAGGTTCTAATTCTTTGATCAACAAATCTCTACAATCTGATCTAAGCAATTCTTGGGCTTTAGAAATCAATTTGTTTTTGGGTTTCTAAGATAGTAACTCACGGGTTCATAAGCATAAGGGTTTGTGGTTCTATTTCTTGGAGGTTCTTAACATACCTTATGCAGAATTTGATAACATGAGATCCACAAACTTGCTTTCCATCATACTCGACCACAATAGGCTCACAGGCCCTAATTTCATTGACTAGCTACGGAACCTAAAAGTTATTTTAGCTTCCGAAAAAATACTCCATGTGATAGAGCAAAGCCTTCTCAGATCACTTTCCAAGAATGCTTCACAAGAGGAGCACGAAACTCTTATAAAATGGAAGGATGATGATATGAAAGTACGTTGTATTATGTGGGCTTCCATGAGCACCGAGATCCATCGACAACATAAGAAGTGCACAAGTGCAGGGGAAATCCTACTACACCTACAAGAGTTATTTGGTGAGTATAGTAGGACCGCTAGATATGAGATATCAAAGCGGTTGTTCTATGCTAAGATGAGAGAGGGAGAGGAAGTGGGAGCCTATGTGAACTCCATGATTAGATCAATAGAGGAGCTAGAGAGTCTAGGCTTCATAATGGACTTGCACCTCTAAGTGGATTTGATCCTTTAATCTCTTTCTGAATCTTTCGGGCAAACCATCGCTAACTTTCACATGAACAAGATTAAGTGTGCTCTTGCAGAGCTTTTAAACATGCTCGTGACGGCCTAAAAGGCTATCCAAGGGAGCAAATGGAAGGAGGTTGCACTTATTGCCTCTTCTAGTGAGACTAAGAAGAAGCCCAATAAGAAAAACAAAGGCAAGACAAGTATTGTCAAGCCCACAGAAGGGATAGCCAAGAATAAGGGCAAGGCCATCGTGAGGGAAGAGCAAGGCAGGGGAAAGTGTTTCCACTACCAAGGTGAAGGACATTAGAAGAGAAATTGTCCTAAGTACCTTAAGTCCTTCAAGGCTAAAGGAAAAGGCAAAGATGGAGAAGGTGAGACTTTCTTTAATTTAGTAACTTCTAAATATTCTAAGAGCTCATCTAATACATGGGTATTGGATACCAGTGCAAGTTCTCACATTTGTTCTTCCTTACAGGATCTAGCAAATGAGAGAAGGTTGAGGCCTAAAAAAGTGACTTTAAGACTTGAATATGGAGCAAGTATTGCGGCCAAAGCTATAGGATCCACTTTAATTGATTTGTATAATCATGTTTTATTATTGGAAGGTGTATTATATGTACCTAATGCCTATAAAAACATTATCTCTATCTCTAGTTTGACTAGTAGGGGTTATGAATTCCATTTTAGTAGAGATGAATGTAAGATTTATTTTGGAAATAAATTTATTAGCATAGGTTATTTAATACATGGTCTATATTATGTTGATAATATGTCCAATAACAATGAGCTTCAATCTAAAGTGAAAGCAATGCTAATTAAAAATGCCTCTAACTCTAAATATCTATGGCACTTGAGATTATGTCATATTACGGAGGATAGGATCATGAAGTTAGAAAGGATGGGAAATCTTGAGCAATCTTGAATATGTATCCAATCTAACTTGTGAGACTTGTCTTCAAGGTAAGATGACTAGATCACCATTTATTAGACAAATGGCAAGAGACAACGATATGTTGGAAATCATATATAGTGATGTATGTGGGCTATTTAGTGAAATACCTAGATGTGGTTTCTATTACTTTATTACCTTTATAGATGATCTATCAAGGTATGGGCACTTGTTTCTTATGAAGAATAAGAAGTAAATACTTTGAATAGTTTAAGAAGTTCAAGGCCTAAATAGCAAACCAAACCGGGAAGAGTATTAAAACTCTTCGATCGGATCGAGGAGGTGAATACTGAAGTACCGAGTTTACAGAGTTCCTTAGGGAACATGGCATTGTATCATAGCTCACACTACCTAGAACACCACAGTTGAATGGTGTATCCGAGAGGCATAACCATACCTTATTAGATATAGTACAATCCATGATGAGCTACACCAATCTTCCCATATCACTTTGGGGTTTCGCACTCTAAACGGCCTGCTACATCCTTAATCATGTTCTATCTAAGTCCTTCTTTACTACACCATATGAGATATGGCATGGTAAGGCACCGAGTCTTAAACATATTAAGATTTGGGGGTGCTCAACTTTTATCAAAAAGCTGAAATTGGACAAGTTGGATGTGAAATTGATTAAAGGAAGGTTTGTTGGATATCTTAAAGATAGTTTAAGGTATTGCTTTTATCTTTTTACTGAACAAGTTATTATTGTAAGCAGAGATGCTATATTCCTTGAGAAAGAGTTTCTTAAGGAATGTGGCAAAGGAAAGAAGATAATGTTAGATGAGGTTTCATCTAAAGAAGCCTAATAAATTGATCAAATGGACCCAAAGAGCCTATTCTAATTGAGAATGTCATCACATTGACTCCTAGAAGATCTAGTAGGGTATCTCATCCTTCGGAGAGATACGGTTTTCTCTATGATATGCAATAGTTGCATATTCATAAAGAAAGCATTCATGTTGATGATACTACTACATATAAAGAAGCTTTATGTGATAAATATTCTTTAAGATGGTTTGAGGCAATGAGAACTGAGCTGGATTCCATGTATGCTAACCAAGTCTGGACACTTATTGATCCACCTGAGGGTATTGTACCTATTGGGTGTAAATGGATTTTCAAAAGAAAGATTGATGCAGATGGGAAGGTAGAGACCTTCAAAGCTAGGCTTGTAGTGAAAGATTTTCATGAAAGGTAAGAGGTTGACTATAAGGAGACCTCCTCACCGATAGCCATGCTTAAATCCATTCGGATTCTTCTCGCTATTGTCGCACACTATGATTATGAGGTTTGGCAAATGGATGTTAAGACTGCTTTCTTAAAGCTTCGAGAAGTTGGAACCATCATTTCGATGAGGCTATCCGTTCTTATAGTTTCATTAGGAATGAGGATGAGCCATGTGTTTATAAGAAGGTTAGTGGGAGCCAACTCACTTTCCTAGTCTTGTATGTTGATGATATACTTCTCATTGGGAATGACTTCTGTGAAAGTATGGCTGTCTAAGACCTTCTCGATAAAAGACTTAAGAGAGGCTACCTATATTCTCGGGATTCGAGTCTATAGAGATAAATCAAAGAAAATGATAGGTTTATCTCAAAGTCTTTACTTGGAAAAGGTGTTGAAAAGGTTCAACATGCTTGATTCCAAGAGGAGATTATTACCATTTAGGCATGGAATCCACCTTTCCAAGACGATGTCGCCTAAAACATCTGAGGAAATGGTAGAGATGGCTAAGGTTCCTTATGCTTCGGCTATAGGAAGCCTTATATTTGCTATGTTGTATACTAGGCCAGACATTGCCTATGATGTTAGTGTGACTAGCAGGTTTCAATCCAACCCAGGTTTAGAGCATTGGGTGGCAGTTAAGGCTATCCTTAAGTACTTGAGAAGGACTACGGATTTAGTCTTGACTTATGGAGGAGGTGACTTATAGCTTACGGGCTTCACAAATTCTGACTTTCAGTCGAATGTGGATGATAAAAAGTCTATCTCTGGGTTTTTGGCAATCGTCAAGGACACGCAAGGTGAAAAGAGTGCAATGGAGAATATGCCAGTGGTATGTGAATTTTTTGATCCATGTGGAAGATAGAAAGTTTCAATCCATTCGAATTAGGAATTTCGCTTCAAAGGTGATAAGAGTTCAATACCTCAGACTTTTATCTCTGCAATTATTGCAAGAAGAATGCTTAGAAAAGGGTGCCAAGGGTATTTGGCAGTCATCAAGGACACGCAAGGTGAAAAGAGTGCAATGGAGAATATGCCAATGGTTTGTGAATTTTTTGATGTTTTTCCTGAGGAGTTTCTAGGACTACCACCAGATAGAAAGATAGAATTTTGTATAGATGTTGTACCTGGTACAGATCCTATCTCTATGCCACCTTATAGGATGGCACCAGTGGAATTGAAAGAACTCAGGAAGAAATTGTAAGAGTTGCTAGATAAGGGTTTCATTAGACTAAGCACATCTCTTTGGGGTGCACTAGTATTGTTTGTGAAAAAGAAAGGTGGAAGTTTTCAACTTTGTATCGACTATAGACAGTTAAATAAAGTCACTATTAAGAATAAGTATCCTCTACCGAGGATTAATAACTTGTTTGATCAATTGTAAAGATCTTAATGTTTTTATTAGATTGATTTAAGATCGGGGTATCATCAGTTGAGGATTAGAAATGAAGATATACCCAAAATAGCATTTCGGACAAGATATGGCCACTATGAGTTTTTGGTGATGTTTTTTGGATTAACCAATGCCCTAGTGGCTTTCATGGACTTGATGAATCGGGTGTTTAGGCCATTCTTAGACCGATTTGTAATAGTATTCATTGATGATGTCTTAGTATATTCTAAGAGTATGGATGAACATGCTATACATTTAAGGATGGTGTTACAAGCTTTGAGAGAGCATCGGCTCTATGCCAAGTTCTCGAAGTGTGAATTTTGGTTAAATCAAGTAGCATTCTTAGGGCATGTGGTGTATTCAATTGGACTCAAAGAAGATAGAATCCATTACAGAGTGGCCAAGGCCCATAAATGTTACAGAAGTAAGAAGTTTTCTAGGTTTAGCTGGATATTATAGGAGATTTGTAAAATATTTCTCCAGAAATGCAGCGCCTTTAACAAGGCTAACCCAGAAGAATGTTGAGTATGTCTGGATAGATAAATGTAAGGTGCATTTCCAACTACTAAAGGATGCTTTAACATCAGCTCTAGTGTTGATCGTACCCTCAGGAAATGAAGGTTATACAGTCTATTGTGATGCTTCTCGAGTGGGCTTGGGATGTGTTTTGATGCAGAATGGTAGAGTAGTTGCTTATGCTTCATGTTAGTTAAAGAAGCACGAGCAAAATTATCCTAATCATGACTTGGAAATGGTGGCAGTGGTGTTTGCCCTTAAGATATAGAGATATTACCTGTATGGTGTTACCTATGAGATATACACTGATCATAAGAGTCTGAAGTATATTTTTCAGCAAAAAGATTTAAACTTGAGGCAAAGAAGTTGGATGGAACTCCTGAAAGATTATGATTGTTCTATTCTTTACCATCCCAGAAAAGCTAATGTGGTAGCAGATGCTTTGAGCAGGAAGTCTGCAGAAAGCTTTGCTCACATTAGCTCGGAAAGGAGGCCAATCATTAAAGAGCTATATGAGTCAATTGAACAGGGATTGCAATGGAAGATAACTAGATCATGTTTGTTGGCCAAATTTAGAGTACGATTAGTGTACTTAGATAGAGTGAAGGCAGCTCAAGGAAGGGACTCATAATTGGAAAGGATAATATCAAAGGTCCAATAAGATCAATCAGGATATTTTATGATTGATAATGATGGTGTATTCATTTGGGCACTAGATTATGTGTGCTAGATGTTGATGATCTGAGGAAGAAGATTATGGAAGAAGCACACTTTTATGCATATAATATCCATCCAGGTTCTACCAAAATGTACCATGATTTAAAAAGTACCTATTGGTGGAATGGGATGAAAAGAGACATTGCAGAGTTTGTATCCAAGTGTCTCACATGCCAACAGGTGAAGCTTGAGCATCAAAGACCATCTGGATTGCTACAACTGCTCCCCATTCCTAAATGGAAATGGGATATGATTACAATGATTTTATTTCTGGATTGCCACGTACCACAAGTGGTTATGATGCCATTTGGGTGATAATGGATAGATTGACTAAATCAGCTCACTTTTTGCCAATAAAGAAGACTTACACTATAGATAAGTTGGCTCAGTTATATATTAATTGAATTGTTTGTCTTCATGGCATGCCAGAAAGTATAGTGTTGGATAGAGGAGCTACTTTTACTTCAATATTCTGGCAAGAGTTACATAAAACGATGGGTACAAGACTTGATTTCAGCACGACTTTCCATCCTCAAACAGATGGCCAATCGGAAAGGACCATTCAGACATTGGAGAATATGTTGAGAATATGTGTTATGGACTTTAGAGGAAATAAGACTTAAATTTTCCATTGATAGAATTTGCCTACAATAACAGCTACTATGCTAGCATTGAAATGGCTCTGTATGAGGCATTTATATAGTAGAAGGTGTAGATCTCTTTTATGTTAGGAAGTTGGTGAAAGGCAGATAACAGGTCCAGAATTTATATAGGTAACTTCAGAGAAGGTTCCTCTCATCCAATAGAGATTGAGGACAGTTTTTAGCCGACAGAAAATCTATGCAGATCCTAAGAGAAAGGATGTGTCACTTTCTGTTGGAGATTTGGTATTTCTAAAGGTGTCACCAATGAAGGGGGTGATGAGATTTAGTAAAAAGGGCAAGCTAGCACCGCCATACATTAGGCCTTTTGAGATTCGGTCTAAAGTTTGCAAGGTGGCTTATAGATTAGTGTTGCCACCTGAGATGTCGAGGATCCATCCAGTATTTCATGTCTCTATGTTAAGAAAATATATTTATGATCCTTCTCATATTCTTTAACCTCAAGCGATGGAGCTCAGTGAAGACTTGACATATGAGGAATATCCTGTGGCTATAGTGGATTGTCAAGTCCGTCAGCTTCGTACAAAAAAAATTCCTATGGTAAAAGTGTTGTGGAGCAATCATACAGTAGAAGATTGCACTTGGGAGACTAAAGCAGATATACAAAGTTGATACCCCCATTTATTTCAGTACTGATGTGAAATTCGAGGAAGAATTTTTCTAAAGGGGGGAAAAATGTAATAACTTGAATTTTTATTAGTATTAATTATTATTACTTTCTTATTATTATAAAGATTATTATTATTATTATTATTGTTATTATTATTATTATTATTATTATTATTATTATTATTATTATTATTATTATTATTATTATTATTATTTGATAGGAATTATAGGTTTCATCAATTAACTCCTCAATAGTAAGAATACTATGATAAGTTGAATTAGAAGAAAACTAGAAATTACCAATTTAATCCACAAATTTAGATCGTTCAAAGATTGAAGTAAGAAGATAGATGCTACTTAACCCCTTTACTAACAAGGATAAAGATACTAAGATAGACTTTGAATTTCCACTAATGCCACAAATAAGAAAGTTTGATAAATAGTAAGAAAACAAAGATTTAGATTTTGACACCATAAGCTAGAATAAAGCTTGATAAGTCACAAAGTTCATGCAAGAAATTAAAGATAAAATTCCTCACACTAAAACTCAAACAAAGTTATAATTCATATATCAAATTCAATTATGCTCACAAAAGAAAGAAAGGACTTGTTTATATAGAGTACAAGTCCATGCACACACTACTAAAATAGACTCACACACATAGGATTGCATTTGCTCTTAATGGCCTTAATAACCACTACCCACATTAATAGCCATTACTTGGTATTTATTGCCCACTAACATGAAGAAGGTGGCTACATGTAACCCTAATTTATTTTTGAGCCTCCATGGATGTCTTATTGGGTTGAAATTCTTGGGCTATCCAAATGTCTTTAATTAAACCCAATATAGCTTCTTGAAGCTTCTTGGACTTGGACCTTATGATTGGGCCTTCTTGTACTACCAATGGATCTTGGATCTCTTTAGGCTTTGGACTTGGATTCACATCATTCTCCCGTTCTTCAAAAGGATGTGTCCTCAAAGCAACTCCATCATCTTCATTATCTATATCAAACAAAGATAAATCACTAACATTGAATGTAGCACTAATATTTCCATACTCACTTGGAAGTTCTAGCTTGTAGGCATTGTTGTTGATGCGTTGAAGTACTCTGAATGGTCCATCTCCTCTTGGCATAAGCTTTGATTTCCTTTGGTTAGGAAATCTTTCCTTCCTCAAGGGCACCCACACCTAATCTCCGGGCTCGAAGATGACTTGCTTCCTCCCTTTGTTGTGTTGTTTTTTATATTGGAGTGTCTTCTTCTCAATGTTTGCATGCACTTTCTCATGCAAAGTTTTGATGAACTCAGCTCTTTGCTTCCCCTCCAAATTAGCTTTCTCCATTGGCAAAGGTAGCAAATCCATTGGAGTTAATGGATTGAATCCATACACAACTTCAAATGGTGAGAAATTTATTGAACCATGCACACTCCTATTTTAGCAAATTCTACATGTGGCAAACATTCTTCCCAATTCTTCAGATTTCTTTGGATGATAGCCCTCAAAAGTGTTGAAAGTGTCCTATTGACCACCTCCGTTTGTCCATTCGTTTGTGGATGACAAGTTATAGAATACAAGAGCTTTGTCCCCATCTTTCCCCAAAGAGTCTTCCAAAAGTGACTTAGGAATTTGACATCCCTATCACTCATAATGATCCTTGGCACTTCATGTAGCCTTACAATCTCCTTGAAGAATAGGTTGGCAATATGGGTTGCATCATCCATTTTGTGACATGGAATGAAATGTGCCATCTTGCTAAATCTGTCCACAATAACAAAAATAGAATCTCTCCCTCCCTTGGACCTAGGTAATCCTAAAATAAAGTCCATAGAAATGTCTACCCAAGGTTCATTTGGTATGGGAAGAGGTGTATACAAACTTTAAGGCATTGCTTTGGATTTGGCTTATTTGCAAGTAATGCATTTCTCATAAACTCTCTCAACATCCCTTTTCATGTGTGGCCAAAAGAAATGGTCACTTAACATATCCAAAGTTTTCTTAATCCCAAAATGCCCCATTAAACCCCCAATATGTGCCTCTCTCACAAGTAACTCTCTCAAAGAACTTTGTAGCACACACAATTTGTTTTCCCGAAAAAGAAAATCATTAAACTTATAGAACTTATCAAAACCCCCTTTCTCACATGCCCCATAAACATTAGCAAAATCAGGATCATTAGGATAAAGATCTTTAATATATTCAAATCCTAATAATTTTGCATCAAGTTTAGAGATAAAGGCATACCTTCTTGACAATGCATCGGCCACCACATTTTATTTCCCTTGCTTGTACTTGATGATGTATGAAAAGGATTCAATAAATTCCACCCGTTTCACATGCCTCTTGTTGAGCTTTCTTTGTCCTTTGAGGTACTTCAAGGACTCATGGTCGGTGTGAATTATGAATTCTTTATAACCAAGGTAATGCTGCCATGTCTTTAGAACCCTCATCAATGCATAGAATTCCTTATCATATGTAGGGTAGTTTGGACTTGCTCCACTTAGCTTTTCGCTAAAGAATGCAATGGGCTTGACTTCTTGCATCAAGATTCCTCCAATACCTATGCCACTTGCATCACACTCAATTTCAAAAGGTTTAGTAAAATTTGGCAAAGATAACAAAGGTGTAGAATTTAATTTATCTTTTAGCAAGTTAAAAGACTCATCTTGTTCAATTCCCCACTTAAAACCAACATTCTTTTTGATGAATTCAGTTAAAGGTGCAGCTATTGTAGAAAAATTCTTAATGAATCTCCTATAAAAGCTAGCCAAACCATGAAAACTTCTTACATCTCTTACACTTGTGGGTGTTGGCCATTCTCTAATGACTTTTACCTTTTCTTGATGAACATGAATGCCCTTGTCATTGACAATATATCCAAGAAAAGTAATTTCATTAGTGCAAAAACAACATTTCTTTAGATTAGCATACAACTTCTATTCTCTAAGCACATCAAAAACATATGTCAAATGTTGTACATGCTCATCTAAATTTTTGCTATAAACTAAGATATTATCAAAATAGACAACAACAAATTTAACTATGAATGCTCTTAAAACATGATTCATCAACCTCATGAAAGTGCTTGGTGCATTAGTTAAACCAAAAGGCATTACTAACCACTCATATAAACCATGTTTAGTTTTAAATATTATTTTCCATTCATCACCTTTTCTCATTCTAATTTGATGATAACCAGATTTCAAATCAATTTTTGAAAACAAACATGAACCATGCAATTCATCTAATATGTCATCTAGCCTAGGAATGGGATGTCTATACTTCACCGTGATTTTGTTAATGGCATGACAATCAATGCACATCCTCCAAGTTCCATCTTTCTTAGGCACTAATAAGACGGGTACGACACATGGACTCATGCTTTCACGAACATAACCCTTCTCCATCAGCTCACTCACTTGCTTTTGGATTTCCTTGGTCTCCTCCAGTTTACATCTATATGCTGGTCTATTTGGAATGCTTGCTCCGGGTATGAAATCAATTTGGTGCTCAATGCCCCTTTTAGGTGGCAATCCATCTAAAATTTCCTCCAGGAATAAGTCTACAAAAACCTGCTAAAGATTAACAACAACACTAGGCAAACTATTAGTTATGTCATTAGAAATATGCAAAATGTCCTTGTATATAAGTACAAGCATATATTGCCTCAAAAGCATGGCTTCCTTCACATCACCCATTTTTGCATAAACACTCATTTTTCTTTCATTTGAATCTTCCTTGTTTTCTCTCCCCATGTGTTTCCCATTTCGGACAAGAGATTTAGAATTTTTAGGTTCACTCATCTCACCTTTTTCTTTGCTCTCAAAGGTTTCCCTTCCTAAAGAATTTCCCAATGAAGAATCCACTTCTTCATATTGTTGCTTGATGCGCATTTAGTCTTCAAAAATCTATTTTGGAGTTAATGGTCCAAGGTGATACCTTTTTCCATCCATAGTCAAAGTATATATATTTTTGAATCCATCATGCCTAGCCCTTCTATCATATTACCATGGTCTCCCCAACAATATATGTCCGGCCAACATTGGTAACATATCACACAACACCTCATCTTTATATCTACCAATTTGAAAAGAAATTAAAACTTGCTTAGTTGCCTTGACAACACCACTTTCATTGAGCCATTGCTATTTGTAAGGCCTTGGATGCTTGGTAGTAGGCAACTTTAATTTCTCCACTAGCAAAGTGCTTGCTACATTAGTACAACTTCCACTATCCACAATCATGTTGCACAACTTGTTAGAAATCAAACAATGAGTATGAAATAAATTTTCCCTTTGTTCCCTATGGTCATCACATTTATTTTGCAAACTCAATATTCTTTGAACAACAAGATTATCTCCCTTAACACATTCAACATCACTACAATCTTCTAAAGAAGGCATATCATCATCACTTTCCTCCTCACTCTCCGACTCAATATCAACATCCCTTAGAATCATAGCTTTCTTATTTGGACATTCCCTAGTAATGTGCCCATGACCCAAACACTTAAGACATTCAATTCCCCTAGTTTGGGCTGGTTGATTCTCAACCTTTCCCTTATTACCAAAGTCATTTTTAGGTTTAGTTTCTTCCACTTTTGACTTAGTAAAAGGTTTATCATCCTTTTTCCCCCAAGAAGTTTTCCAAAAAGAAGAAGAACCCACATTTTGTTTAGAATCATACCTCTTTCCTTTAAGTTGTCTTTCTACTTTCATGGCCAAATTCACCATATCTTCAATCTCCATATAATGTTGCAAATCAACAACATCAGCAATGTTTTTGTTCAGCCCTCTTAAAAACCTTGCCATGGTAGCTTCACGATCTTCTACCACATTTGCTCTAATCATGGACTTCTCCATTTCTTTGTGATACTCCTCCACACTCATGGATCCTTGAGTTAGAGTTTATAGCCTTTGATGAAGCTCTCTATAGTAGTGGCTTGGAACAAACCTCTTCCTCATGATTTGCTTTATTTCCCTCCAAGACTCCACGGGTCTTTCTCCATATCTACGCCTTTCCTTACAAAATTGATCCCACCAAACAATTTCATAATCACTAAACTCAACAGCGACAAGTTTTACCTTTTTCTCCTCCAAATAATTATGACATTCGAAGATGAGTTCCACTTTTCTCTCCCATTTAAGGTACACATCCGGATCATTTGTTCCTTGGAATGAAGGAATCTTCATTTTGATGCTTCCAAGGTTGCGATCAACATCATCATTTGGGCATCCTCTCTTAGCTTGTCTCCTACGATTGATTTGTTGTCCCACCAAGGTGACTTGATCATCATCCAAATCATCCTCTCCTTCATAATCCTCTTAGTCAATTGGTGGGCGTCTCCTTTGTCTAGGCTCTCCTTGCAATTGGTTAAGGATGCCATCATGCCTCTCCAACTTCTCATTCACTCCCGCCATCATGTGAAACATTCTTTCGAATTGTTGTTGCATAGCTTGGATCATATGATCATTTGTTGAAGAAGAACTTATATCTTTTGACATGATTGTAAACCTAAAATTTTAACAAAAGAAAAATAGAAACAAACAGCCTCACAACACTCCCTTACGTGTTTCACTCAAAATTGATGTATACCACTCGTGTTTACACTCAATTTTAGCTTTTTCTCTAATGATCTCACACTCTTGCCTTTTACCACTCTATTTGCCTTTTGATTTCTTAGATGAACTAAGATTCTCAACCAAACAAAATTCAAGAATGTAGTAATCAATAATAAGAAAATTAGGTAGGCTTAACAAGAAAATAATAAGGTAGACTTCAAGAAAGATAACAATTTGTAACAAATAGGCTAATAAAAATGCAAAGCAAAGATAGACCAACAAAGGAATATAAAGAGACAATTTTTTTCTAAACAGATGCAAATTGAGATATAACACAAGAATCTTAAAGATAACAATTTTTTTTAAGTATGCACGATTTTGTTTTTGATATTGCAAACAAGATCTTGAGATGAGTAGATCAAAGATAATAAAGAACAAAAGATGAATAGAAAGTGCAAGATATAAGATGATCACAGGATAATGAAAATTAAAAGTAAATTATATACGCAAACCTCAATCTTTAACCTATCTCTGATACCACTTATGATGGGAATTGTAGGTTTCATCAATTAACTCCCCAATAGCAAAAATACTATGATAAGTTGAATTAGAAGAAAACTAGAAATTACCAATTTAATCCACAAATTCGGATCGTTCAAAGATTAAAGTAAGAAGATAGATGCTAGTTAACCCCTTTACTAACAAGGATAAATATACTAAGATAGACTTTGAATTTCCTCTTATGCCACAAACAAGAAAGTTTGATAAATAAAAGAAAGAACAAAGATTTGGATTTTGACACCACAAGCTAGAACTAAGCTTGATAAGTCACAAAGTTCATGCAAG
>CATIWO010767633.1:0-15502 GCA_949673435.1 Macaranga tanarius | reverse complement strand
CATGATCCTAAAAACAACAACAAAATAATCTCATTGCATCTTTTGGATTTTTGATTCGTTTAATGAGACAATTTAACATAAATAATAAGTAATTAATACCCCCAACTTCCCCAGCTTTGTGGAGCATCTATATACAGTTGTATCCATTTGGGGATGCTCAGCTCAGCTCTATTGAACAAAAAACTAGAGTAATGCTTTGTTCCATGACCATATATACTCTATTCTCCTTCCAACTTTTAATTCACATTAAATCTTAGATTGCTCATACTGAAGTGGTTTCTGTTGTTGCTGCTTCCGTCCCCATTCTGACGACCTTTTCGCTTGTTCATCTCAGCATACATTTCCTCAATCATCGGTTTCCATAGCCGAACACGAGCATTAATGAACCAGTTGGAAACCTGATCATACAAAAGAAATGAATAATTCTAATGCCACCTCTGGTTGCATTTACTTGCAGCTAACTGACATAACTTGCGTGTTACCTGGCTTCTTGTCAGCCCACTTTTTACTGCCAGCAAATGCTTCTCTGCATCTTTAGGGTACCTGAAATACATCTGCATTAGAATCGATTTGATGCTCTAAGCATAATTGTTAAACCTATCATACACATTCATAGTATTCAATCCATAACATGAATGCTAATTTCAGTGAGAACATTAAATGCATGCTTACGGGTGAAGGAAGTTCTGAAACATCCATGCGCGCAGCACTGAGACGGATCGTTCTGGCAAGCCTCTCTGGGGTCTCCACAGTTGCTGATCTTTTTTCTTCAGCTGTTGCAGGGTCCATTGCCTTTGGAAATAGCAACTTTCAAGAGATCCTTCTGTCTCTCTTGCACCTCCACCATCAAAATGTGCTCCCATTGCAAGGATTTGGTTGCTGATCCTTTGCCTAAGGCTTTTGTACAAAAAAGAGACCGTTTGGAAAGCAAATCGAGTGTGTATTTGGGGATCCAGCTCAGTTGCAGCATGGAATGCAGAGACAACTGTGTGTATCTCATCCAAACATTGGTTGTATCGGTCATCAACCTGAGCAAAAATAGTATGACAATGAAGCCTTGTTAGGAGAATTACAGAAGAAACCAAATAGACAGGTTATAGCAGAATGGCAATTACTAGATTAATTAGAGATTTTGTCTTCAAGTTCTCTGAATTTTTAGTTTCAATTGAACTAGGGACGCTGCTATATATGCTTATATTGATTAAAATGAAAAAAGGAGCAGCTCATGTCTTCGTTTTAAAGAGCAAAACCATGATCAGAAACAAAGTTTTATTGCAACAGAATAGTTATTACTAACATACCACTTGAAGTAGAGTCAGCAGCTGTGTCTTTTTTGCCTCCAGTGCCCGTTTTTGCAGCACTGGATCAACTTGGCTTTCAAATTGATTATCCAAATTAGGTGACTTATCAGGACCCATCAGACAGAACCCTCCCTCCATAGTAGGGTAACTTGAGGAGAAAGATATATTTTCCCCCATCTTGAACCCACCTGTTGAAAAGATCATCTGGTCTAGATTCTCCAGCGAATAGCTTGCAATTTGAGCAAGGATCTCCTGTATTACTCGAAGATATTTGGATCCTGATATCATTTGTGGAAATTGACCAGCCCTGTAAGAACTGCAGCTCAGAGAAAGCTCCTTACTGCTTGAAGAAGTTTGTTCTGAGCCTACCCTTGATTCTTTCAAGCAACGGCGTGTTATGCCAGAACAACCAATCTCTGAGCACTGATCAGGGATTGAAGTCCCATTGATAGGAGAAGGTTGAGATGTAGCCAGACTTAAAGATAGCTCATTACTAAAGTTACAGGAACCATAAGCATTATCAGCACTCAAATTTACACTATTTGATGATATCCAGCTATTTGGTTCCAGATTGCCCATGGATGAATAAGGTTGAAAACCTGTCCTTACAGGGGTTTTTTCACCAAGCTCTACTGGAGCAGGAAATCTGTTAACATCCCCCTTAGCATTCATGTTACCAAATACTTCATCACATCCATAATTCATTGAGGACGAAAATGAGGAATTTAAACCATTAGATAAGTCGTTAGGAACATAAGTTCTTAAAACCTCCAAAGGATATATTGAAGGTTCTGAAATTGCCAACTGGGTCAGATTTCCTTGAAGACCACTTCTTGAGGCTACAAGAGTAGCAAGTGCAGGAGCAGAATTAGGTGTTCCGTCAACAAATTGTTCTTGAAACTTGGCGTCTCTCGCAACATTCCTACCAAGAGATGTAACTAAAGCCCCTGAATCCAAAACCGTGAGTTGGCTATCAGTATGAAGATCATTTATAGGTGTTCCTCGCACTGCAGAAAGCACTGTATATCCATCCAATGTCTGGTTTTGGTTGTTTTGTTCAAAAGAATCGAACTGGACAAGTGAGTTTGGGCTCTGTGAACCAATTCCTTCCATGATAATCGAATTCCTGCCAACCATATCTAAGGGAACACTTAATAGACGATTATCCATCATATAATGTGACCAATAATATCACGTAGCAAGAGGCACTGATAGCTTCACATCATGGTTCGTTTTCTCCTCTAGAAACTCTTTTCAGGAACAACAGAGCACAATGGCTTAGTGGAGCTGATGCTGTATTGTTCTTGTATGATCTATATCTAGTAATATACACCTGGAGAAGTTTTCAAGAAACTGAAAAAAGGCAATTGAAAAATTCAAAGGTCATTAAGAACATTCACATCACACTCAAAAATAACTGCATAGGCACCAGTGACGCATACAAACTCACAGACAAAAGAAAATGTTAATAGAAGATTATCATATTGAACCAGACCACAAAATACAATATCTGAAAAAAAATAAATCACCAGTCTGTATGGTAGCCATGCACGGCTAGGAGTGGAAGAGTAACAATACCTTTGCCAAAAGGTAAGGCAAGTACAACTTGATCAAAACTACACTGGTATAGGAGAAGATAGTTCTGATTATAAGAATCATATGAGATTTTTTAGTGATAATATTACATAATGATATTGAAGATTTGGGAATGGTCATATCTTATTTGAGCAGTTAAGCTGGAACATCATTATCTATCCCCACTAGCTTTCGTAACAGCTAGAGCTAAACACATAATGCAAAAGAAGTATGGATACCCTACCAACCCCACTATACTGTTTCCAGAGCAGCAAAACTACATTCAGAGATAGCAAGAAAATACCTAAAGAAAGTCCACAATATCATGCTAATGAGGAATGAGATCAGATGCAAACCAACAAAAAACTGAGCTAAAATACACAGAGTTGGCTCTGAAAAAGCAAATGGAAATCAGTTTTTAATTTGAACATATTTGCAAGCCTACTAGCTTCCAGCACCAAGATTTACCATTCTCTTTCACATAAACACAGATGCCATCAGCAACTAACAGAAATGCATGAGCTGTTCATCTGTAAGCAGAGGGGAAAAGCGTGTAAAATGACCAACCTTGAATTCATTTTGTTTTTGAGGTGCTATCACCCACCAAGAAACCAACCAGAGCTTGGAAGCCAAAGTTTTCCAGCCAGACAGCCTTGTAAAATGAAAAATAAAGAGCATCAAGAATTTTCATGCAGATTCATGGGATTTCTCAAAGAAGACATGAGAAAACAATCAAACACTTACTAGACAAAAGTGATAAAGAGTATGTATGATGATTGACACTATATATAGGCTTTCTCAGAAAACACAAGACAAGCTATTTCAACACAAACTTCTTGAAATCATTGGTCTCTCTTTCTCCATGAAAGAGCATAATCAAAAGCCAGAGCCAACAGTAGCAACTTTTGTTTCTCTTTAAACAAAAGAAACAATAAGGTGAAAAAGCTAACAGGGACTCAAGCATTAACCCAACTTTTCTGTAACCACCAAAAGAGAGAAAACAACCCAATACACACCAAAGAAAAAAGCAAGTTAATTTCTTTGCATGATCAGAAAAGCTAATATTTTTTCCTTCAAGAACCCAAAGCCCAAGAAACTGAGATTTATCAGAACTTCAGGCTCCATGATCTCTCTCTCTCTCTCTCGCTCACACACACACACACACACACAAAATAAAGACTTCAAAAACAACAAGTTGGCATTGAAAATAAAGGACAAACAAAACTCAGAAAACTCATTAAAAGCAAGAAAGAGAGTGCTTAAAAAGCCAAAAAAAGAGCTTCTGCAGTGAAGTGGGAGAGATGGCATGAAATGGACCCATTCATTCATTAAGACTTCAAAAGAAGAAAAAGAGAGCGAAAGGGTAGCCACACCGCACAAAAAGAGTAAAAACAATAAGAGAAAAACAAAGGGAGAGAAGAGGAAGCAAAAAATTTTTACTCTTTGGTGCAGCGGTGCAGTGCACTCATTTCTGTTGCAGGCTTTAGAGGGCCCATCACCTTCCCTCTCTTTGTCCTCCTCACCACCTCTCATTATCTGCTTCACTGCAATCATCACAATCAAAATATCTGGATTCTCTCTGTTCAAACTCCTGTTCATGGCAGGTATTCTGATCAGCTTCATTTTCTTTTTCACAAGTTAAATAATAATAATAAAAAAAAGCACTTTGCTTTTTTAGCTATTTTAAGACTTACAACAAGCTACTCACATTTGATTGATAAAGATGAGCTTGTTAAATGAAGTAAACAAAAGCTTTAAACTTTCTCATCAGAATCTAGCAACTTAACCCAAATCAATAATATTTGACAAGAAAGGTAGGAAATTTTTCATTTCTTTCTTGGAAAAATATAAAATTTAAAACTACTACTACTGTTCTAGCAGTGTACTTTTCTTTTTTAAAGAAAGAAATGGGATGATGCAAGCAAAAGCAAAGATGATGAGAAAAAATCTTGAAGTAAAGATCCTTGACAAAAAAATTTACTGAATCACTTGCAACAGGCAAAACCTATTCTCTTGTTTTCTTCTTTTGGGTTTTTGTTTCATGGCCCAACCCCCATACTGCTATAGCAATAGCATAACAGTCCATGACCCTCTTTCATATGGTCAAGCTTACAGTCTATAGACCACCCACCCATTACTATCATTATTATGATCATGCAAATAGATTGTGCAAAATATTCAATAATGTAACAGTACTTGTTCTAACAATTTCTGTATCATGAATTCATGATTCATGACCCTCACCACCAAAGGGTGATCTTTATTTATTATGATGATATCTGATGTTGTTCCTGTTGGACCATGATTATGTTCTTTTCTTTTATTTTCTGTGGTTTAATTAAATTATAGAAATAGATGTCTATAGGTGGAAGGATAGATATGATCCCTATAGATACTTGAAATCCTTTTTGTTGTGGAAATGGTGCTAAGGATTTGGTGTTTTTAGGATCTGATGTGATGATTCAATCTTTTTTATTTATCTGTGTGTGCTATTGTGATTGTAATAACTACCTCAGCAGGTAGTTACTCACACTTTAACGTGAGACATTTGGTACTTTTGAAGGAACTATTATAATAATAATAATAATAATAATAATAATAATAAGGTGCATTATATAATCAGTTTATTTTTTACAAAATAATATATATTTTGTCAATAATCAACGTATTAAGATAAAATACACTCTCATTCAACCATGAAACAAAAATAACTCAAAAATCAAGTAATTATAATTTTTTTTAATAATAATATTAATTATTATTATTATTGTTATTATTATTAGAAAATTTCTATGATAACTATAAAATACACCTTATTATTATTATTATTATTGAAAAGTAATTTTTTTTAAATAATTAAATATATTAGTATGTTAGTAGGAGAGAGGAGAGAGGTAGATCTATATATATATATAATCTACATGGACCACTACGTCACTCATGTTGGGGAAGTCTCAAATCTGAATTGTCTTACCACCTCATCCAACCCAACTCAAGTGAGCAATTATGAAAAATTATTGTGAATTTATCAATTTTTTTTTAACTAATTAAGACTTACTGTAACAGTACACTCAATCAGGTAATTGCTGACTAGTGAGGCACTGACTACATACTTTTAGACCAGAACCCTTTTGATGTGGGATCCGAAGATCCAATCTCCACTGACTTCTGCTTTGACTAGCAGCAGACAACATGGGATACACATACCGATTAAGCATGTTTTATTTTTTTTGAACTAATTAATACTTACTGTAACAGTACACTCAACCAGGCAATTGCTGACTAGTGAGATACTGACTACATGCTTTTAGACCCCAACCCCCAACCCAACCGAATTTAAGACTGTCAATATTAATTTATAATTATAGATATTAGTAAATTAATGCACCAATAATGAATAAATGGTATAAAATAAGTTTTCATCAATAATGTAAGTCATGAAATTTCATATGTGAACTAGTAATTATAGGTCTATAATATTGGAATTTTAATAATTTTCATAATTTAAAGTGTAAATTATTTCAAAGTTTTCATTATGAGTGAGTTCAGCAAAACAATTGTTATAATTATCTTTGAAATTTTGATTATCAACAATTTATAGAGTAAATTACATTTTTTTCAAATACTACATTGACTGATTTTAATTTTGAATACAACAAATATATTTTTAGAAAAGTAATTTTAAAATTTTATTTATGATACTTATTTTTCAAACAAAAATGAGAAATCAACACTATTTTCATTTAAATGATAAAATATTTTATATGAAAAAGAGCAACTTTAGTAGGCTTAACATATCGATATTGATAGTCGTGATAGCCTCTCTCCCAACTAGTCCATCTTCTTATTCTTCTTCTAGTTCTCCAGCTTCTGCAACAATGGTGGATGGGTGGGTTTTGACCATTTTTGGCCAAAATTACCCAAACACCTTATTTTTTCTGTTTTTATTATATATTAACTAAGTTATGAGATTAAACGCTAATTAGAGAGGGTTTATCTCTTAAATAATGTTTTGTTTGGTTCTAGTTGTTTTTTTCTCATATCTAAATGAATGAGATGGTACAGAAGACTCATGATGGATAAGAGTAGCCATATAGCTCTGATTTGGTCTCCTTCTCTGAGGATGGATTTTAGCTAGCTGGATGAATAAAGGAAACTGAGCTTCTTAATGTGTCAATGTTCAAGAAAGATATGCAAATGGGATCTCACATGCCTCCCTTTCAGCTGCTCATTAGTGCAATGATTGATATTATTTTGTATTTTTGTTTTTATTTCAGGGCCTTATATATTGTTGTCTGGTTTAACTTTTTTTTTTTTATGTCATTTTTCCTTCGTTAGTTAGACCTTGTATTTATTTTCTCATGGAGGAAGTACACTTAGTCAGCTACAAGCTATCCTCAGTCAATAGGATACCTATACTGGAAAGGGATGCAGTGTAGTTGTTATGTTGTTCGGCTGGTGCTTAACGCATCAACCTCTTTGTTAGGTTGCAGTCGAGGTCTTCATGTCTCCTGATATCTAAGATTGTATATTGATCTTTCCCTTTGAAATGAATTCCACGTTCATTTGGTTCAAAAAAAAAAAAAACATATCGATATTGTTGCTTTCAAAAAATAAAAACATATTGATATTGTTACATATATATTTTGACTTTTGTGGCAATTTTTTTTATTAAAAAAAAATTTCCTTCTCAACAGAAAATTTTTATAAATAAAAATATATCATTTATATATGCATGTGATTTTTGATAGACACATTATTATCTTTTATTTTTATTGTCTGCAGCAGAAATATATATATTGAATCAAATCAACAATTCAAATGAATGAAATTTCATTTCTGTTTTTTATTTAAAAAAACAAAAGCTTTGGCCACATATGCTACATACATAATCTTCGAGCATATTTATTTTTCTTTGTGCTGCAGCTTCTAGTTTCTAGGTAGCTTTATTTTACAAGGCCTTGTAATGATTAAAATGTTTTTCTTTGTGCTGCAGCTTCTAGTTTCTAGGTGGCTTTATTTTACGAGGCCTTGTAATAATTTAAATGTTTAGCATTTTTACATATAAAAAAAAATCAATTCTATTAGGTGATACTTGGGTTGGTCGACCCAATAGTGAAAACTAAATTATAAAAGTCAAAGTAAAATGAGTTCAAACTATATAAAGCCTGAAATTGCAGCTCATCTGATAAGCTCACGGTCTGTTAAAATCTTTAAAGTCCATAAAGCTTATAAAACCCATCAAGTAAAAGTCAAAGAGGTGCTGCCTCTATGCATTAAGGCGACGCCTCAGTGCAAATTATTTTTTTAGCAGACCACATTATGCACAGCTCTCTCCAATATTCAACAACGATTTTCTAAAACATAAAATCGTGACTAACGTGCTGGGAAGAGGAAGATGATCATGGGAAGGTAGTGAATAGAGAGAGAGGAGAAGGGAAAAAAAAATCAAAAGGAAAAGAAGGGTCCTGGAAAAAAAAAACAAAGAGAAAAAATTAACATTCAAAAAGGAGAAGCACATAGCGAAAAAAGGTTCGAAAAATAAAGAAAACGCAAAAAAAATAGAGAGAAGAAACATGGAGAGCACAAAGAGAAAAACAACAGAGAGAAAGTGGGGAAATAAGAGATAAAAGCCAGAAGGTACAAAAGCTCGGAAGAGGTTTTGGAAATTGCATTTTACACTATTTGGTGTTTCTGCTTATCGTGAAAATGATTTCTGAGGGCCAAAGACAAGGGACCAAATCACTTTTGAGAAGTACCCCATTTGCTTTAACTTTTCTATTTTATTTCAAATAACTTTTCATGCCATGATTTGTGATTGTTAAAATATTCATGATTTGTGGTTGATTGGTATTTGTTTGATATGTTTGATTGATAGATTGTGCACAATACCGAGTTCATTAAATTTTAGGTATTGTTCGCTTTTTAGTCGTTTTTTTGCTTTCTAAAATCTTTAGTTTGAGTTTTTGCTTATTAATGTCCATTCTTTGTACATCAGAAACCCACTGAGGTGACGCCCTAGTGTGCTAACGCGATATTCATTTCGCCTCAGTATCTTGAGGCGGTGCCTCACTAGCCAGAAGCTGCTTCTGGCACGACAAATTGTGATTTTATGCATTTTTGTATTTTTCCTTAATTGTAGTTGCATTTAAAATGTGTCATGATGAACATGTTCTTCAATGAGCTAATTAAGTACTAATTACATAAGATTGTTTTTCTTTTATTATTTTGCATACTGACTATTATGTTTTCTTGTAGGTATTTTTTTTTCGAGTGGACTAGTAAATAATTATTATAGGCATATACAGTGGTATCCTTATTGGTTGCTATGATTGATTTAGGATGTAACTTTAGTTTCAGTTATAATTTAATCTTTTATTTGTGTGTGAAAATGAATTGTATCATTTCTCCTCCTTACATTTATTTGCATGCGCACTTTTGATTTTTACGTTATTTGTGGATGAATATTGTATATAATGGATGTGTGTTGTGATGAACCAAAATAATTGTATGTAAATGGACTAATTAACAAACTTGGATCTAATTGTAAATTTTAAAATTTATTTTAAGACAATTGCAATTTGTATGTAATTAAATAAATGATTAAATAATTAAAAATAATAAAACACGAAACACAAACAGAGGCCGATCGCAAGGTCGGATGGGTATTCAAAAGTTCACACCCAGTTTCCGGATCTAGTCTCTAAGGACGGCTGTTGGGCCCTTCCGTGGGATCCATTTGCTGTACAGTGTGTTCCGAATTTTATTCGGGTGGCAACTCCATCTCCAATCTAGGATTTATAGCCCAATTGTATTTCCTAATGGACCCTGAGCCCACACAGTGTTATGGTCGTCAAATACTTGGACGCGCGCCTATAGGGGTGTGCAAAAGTCAGTTCGATTTGGTTCGGTTCAAAAAGTCTAAAACCGAATTGAACCGAACCTATATCGATTCGGTTTGGTGTAAAAAATTCATAAAACCGAATTGAACCGAACTTTTTTAGTTCGGTTTGGTTATTTTTTCTTTTTTATTTTCTTTTCATTTTTTATTTTTAAAGTGATTTTATTTATGTAATTTTACAATATTCTAATAAGATTTATAAGATATATTAATGTTAATTTTTTATATTTATTTTATTTATTAACTTTTTTAAAAAATCAAATGAACCGATTCTCTAAAATATATTTAAATACGTTTTGTTAGAATTTTTTTGGTAGTCAATAATTTTATTAAGAGTTTTATATATTTAGAAACTAAAATTATTAATAAAATTTAAAATATTAGTACTAAACCAATCAAACCGACCTATAAATATATATAAAATTTTAAATATACAAGAATTCGGTTCGGTTTGGTTCGGTTTATTATATTTTTTTACTTTAAAAACCGAACCGAATTAACATTTTATTTCTAAAAATCGAACTGAAACTGATTGGTTCGGTTCGATTCAATTTTTTAGTTTTCGATTATTTTTGCACACCCCTGCGCTCCTACACTATTATTTATCATTAAAATAGTATATTAGCGAACTGAACTAAAAGTAAAACAAATAAATGAGAAACAGAAAAGTAAAATAGAGTATTTAAATTGTTTCCATGTTTGATACTGCTTTTACAATTTGTTTTTATAAATAAATTTTTATTAGAAGTGTGTTTTATCTCTAAATACTGTATTTGTGTGTATTTTGTATAGTTCAAAAAAAAGTTTACCGTTTATTTATAGGAATTACAAAAAATTGAAAAAAAAAAAGATAAAAATAATAATGTTCTCAGGGGTCTGTCCAATCCATTTCGCAGTGAGGCCCATTGCTTCTACTTCAGAAAGCCTGATTTTGTAATAATCAACTTCAGTCAATTTTTCTATCGGCCTAATTATTTTAAAAATTTTAAATTTTTTATTTTTTAACACTTTTAACTCGTTTTTTTTTTTTTAATTTTGGTATTATATTACAAATTTTTTTTTATTAAAAAATAACATCTAAAGAAATTATACAATTGCTTTTTATGAGATGACACTAGAGTAAGTTTTTATTCAAATAAAATAAGATCATTTCTTTCTTTTGAATTACAAAACTCGGTTTAGTGGTTGAAATTTAAATAAAATGATAGGAGGTAAAAACTAACCAATATAAATTTGATTAGAAAATTTATATTTTCTCTCTAAATTTTATGAAATTAGAAGAAGAGAAACTGAAAATTTAATAAAATTGGAACTTTTATATATATGAGATGACATCTGAGCAATTTGACATAATTATTGTTAACGATGGCGTTAAAAAAGATCAAGACATCTAAATTTGGAGCAAACTACCATTTTAAAAAGGTTGATGGGCCAATAATTTTTTTGCCGATTTAATATTTTATTTGAATAAAAATTTAATCTGGTGCCACCTCATTAAAAACAACTATATAATTTTATCAAAGGCTATTTTTGATAAAAAAAATTTGTAATATAATAATGAATTTTAAAAAATTAAAAGAATGAGTTAAAATTATTAAAAGGTGAAAAGTTGATAATTTTTTTAAGTAATTAGACCTTTTCTATATTACACTTCAAATCAAAAGGTTTATTCGTCACAAAGTTTATTTGCATTTTATTTATAAAAAATCAATTCTAAAATTTTAATGAGCCCAGTTGAATTTTTTTAAAATTCATATAATAAAATTTCAATTATTTTTTAACTAAAATAAAAATTAATTTTTACTTATTAAAATATACATTTCTTAAAAATATATATTATAAAATTAATTTTTTCACTATAAAATTTTGATTATTTATTATTTTAATAAAATATAGTCTACTACTTGTGTAGGATTTGAATTGCTATTAGCTTCATTAGATTTTTTATTGTTCGATTCTTTTGTTACTATATTTATTCAGTTGAATGATTAAAATATATACGATTTTTCTACATATAATTTTATGAATTTTATAAATTTTACATATAATTAGTTGATTGATTAAAAATATCAATATTTTATAAATTTTTCTATATATACGATAAAGGCAAAATATGAGCAATTGAAGGAAGCATAGCGTTCTTTTTTTTTTGAACTGTCACAAGAACAAGTTCATCACGGAGAGAACTACACAACTTTTTCTTTTTCATTCTTTAGGTAAAATCCTGAACAAAAGAATAAGCATAACCTTTAACATTGAAAGATATATATATACACAAATGCAAGGCCAAATTAAATTGACATTAATTAATACATCATACATGCATTGTTATCATATATACTTTTTGCATGCACAAAAATTGCAACCAAGAAAAAAAAAAAAAAGGCAGACACACACTTGACAATAAATATATAGAAGTAGTGGTCAAGATGGATTTGTGCCCTAAAAAAAAATTTTGAGGAATGGGGTAATTATAATGATGATGATCATATTCATATGATTAAAGCTTCTTTATCACATGTCTTAAGATTGCTCACAGGTCTTCATAAGCATTTTATCTTTGTCCTTCGCCTTTTGAATTTTTGGGTTGACATTGAACCCTCGCCAAAAGCTGTTTCACCTATCTGCTACCAATTTCTTCACTTATTTTCATTTCATAAGAAACATCATTTTTTAGTTGTCAATTAATTCACACGGATTCAGATCCACATCCCTATTCTAATTTTTTAAAGTTTCACATATTAATTTACACGAATTCAGATCCACATCCCTATTTTAATTTTTTTAAAAGATTCACATATCATGACCCGCATTAATTTACCATTCTGCTCTTTGAAAAAATAAGTTCAAAAAAGTTCAGAAATAAATATAATGTGCACGTCGCGACGCACATTATCTATCAATATCATTTTTTTTACAAAAAAAATTTCTATCGTTCACTTTTGCTCCTCTATTTTTTAATGCTCTTGATCTTTATTGTGTTATGTATATAATTTTATTAAAATAAGGTGTTTCACTATGAATAAATTTTATTAAAAATGTTCGTAATTTAGGTTAATTTGTTAATTAAATCGGATAACAATTCAATTTAATTTAGTATGATATATAGTTCATTTGGTTTTTTTTTTTCCTTATAGAAACCATCCAAGCCATAAACTTTACTGTTATATATTTATATCTATTTTAATTTTTATTTTGATACAAATTTGTAGTTTTATACGTTATTTTTATTATAATTCTAGTAAGATCTTTACAATTTTTTTTTTTTCCAAATGAAACTCTTATACTTACTTTGTAGCCAATAAAAAATTCAAATTGCAAAAATATAAAACAGAATAGCATTTAAACACCTTGTTGTACGTAGTTCCTTTTTTCTCCACAAAAAATGGTTCAATTTCAGTTTATAAATTTTTTTACCAAACCAAACCTTTCCCTAGACTTCAGTCTGATCATTGACAAATGAGAAAATTCACAGTAATGTCAGCCACTTGCTCTAAAGAAAATTCAACTATTTTTGTTTTTTATTAACACTGCACGAAAACTTATAAGAAAAATGTCCCCTTCTATTATTAGCTTAACTTTACAAGAAGATAAAAATGTCACCAGCTAGACCTAGCTATTTGCAACTAGCTATATTTTATAGGCATATATAATAATACATGTATGGATAAATTTCTGATAGAGATGGGCTAATAACTTACTTAGGCTCGTTAGTTTGCGGAAAATATTTTTTTTTGAATTTTTTTTTTTATTTTTTAATGTTTAGTTACCAAAAAAATAAGTTAAAAGAAAATAAGTTATTAGTGAAAGAAAAATAACTTATTAATATGAAAAAATAACTTCTTATTTTAAAAACGATAAGTTATTTTTTAAGATTTGAATACCTATCAAATATAAAAAGAGAAAAAAATTTAAATATAATGTTACTATTTTTATGAAATATTGTATAATTTAGAAAAAAAATTTATTACAACCCAAATATTAAAAATATTTTTTAATTATTTTTTTAGTGTTGTAGTCAAATATTAAAAAAATATAATATTTTTTCTAAAAATTATTTTCAGAGAAAATATTTTCTTTAAAACAAACGGATCCTTAGTAATTAAATATTTGATAGAGATTAATAAAAGAAAAAGAACTATATAATAAATAAATTCTATAGATATATATATGAAATTAATTGAATACGAATTAAAGAAAATGAAAATGAAGTGATTCCATCACCACATGTTGAACTTTCTTTTAACTTATTCAGAACAGAAAAATATGACTGTTCAAACAATTAGTAGCCCTTATATAATCCTCTGAGAACTGAAGTTACCTCCATATATAATTTATAATAAAACTAAAATATACAAATTAATACAAGCTGCCTAATAATAATAATAATATGAAAAAAAAGAAGAATAATAAAAAGTTTAATTAATTAATTAAAAACAAATAATAATAATAATAATAATAATAATAATAATAATATAAAGAAAAGAACAGAAAAAGATAACGCCCCAACTTGCAAAAGCCGATACTGACCACTAGATAATGAATACGAGTCTTGACATCATCACCGCCACCCCCACCCCCCACCTACCACTTGCTTCTGTGCAGCTGCCACCACCATGATCTCAGCCTCCGCCAGCAGCAGCAGCACCACCACCACCATTATGTGCACTATTCATGTCCATGCAAAGAAGCCATTGCAACAACAGCTAGCTTTTGAAGATTCAACTTGACAACAGTATCAGTAAACATCTTTGTATCCTCACCAGTGTTACCTTCTGGTATATCAACTATATAAGACTCCAAGACAATTGTATAAACCTTCCCTTCTTTATTAACAAACTCATTAACAGAAGTAACAGAACGATAATTAGTTAGCCTATGTTCACCACCAACAACCCTAAAGCTCAATATGTGCTTTTCATCATCCAACATCTCTAGCCTTTCAGTACTTGTAGAAGCAGGGATTCCCGAAACTACAGTAACCTCTCTTATGCTCCCAATACCACCATCTCCTCTCATGTTGCAACTCTTGATAAAGTGCTTGTATTTTTGTGGCTTCTCAAAGCTTCGAACAAATGGCCAAACCACTTCAGCTGGTGCATCAATGCGTTGCGTTATTAAAGAAGTGCATGTGTTTGTTGCTGCTTCAAATTTGTGATGTGTATCTACTAATGGCTTCAGCTCTTCATATTCTTCCTGGGTCAGGCCTTGTGGTGGTGGAGATCGACAAGGTTCCATAGTGGTGGCTCACAAGTTACAGATTTTGTTAGAGTTACAAGAAAATTTTAGCATGCAAGAAAATAAACAAGAGCAAGAAGAAGAAGAAAGGATGGTGCATTGAAGCGGAGATATAGAGTTTAATGTGGAACTAAACTTGAGGGTATAAAGATTTTTACATTTATTGATTTGGACAGATATGTCCTTGGCAGTTCATTTGCTTAACAGACTTTGTCAGTACTAAGTTTGTCCTTACATTAGACAAATGTTTTTTTTTTTTTTTTGAATATTAGACAAATGTTATTAACTTGTAATAAAACAGAATTAGGGGTATGGCGGTCCATTACTACTATATTGGGAAACTGTTTGCCTTTTAACACTTTTGATTAAGCATAATGATCCTTAACAGTTTCAAATTAAAACTTTTTGTTTATGGTTATCTTTTGGGAACATGACAAAAGAGGGTGCTAGAATTGGAGCTATTACCAAGATATGCCAAACGTGATGC